>BQNB010070746.1:0-33025 GCA_026074375.1 Tanacetum coccineum
CGCGGGTGGTAACTTTTTGGATAAGATGCCTCGTGATTGCCTAAGAATCATTGAAAGCAAATCCAAAGTTCGTAATTCACGTAACAAACCTACCCCAGGTATTTCTTCCGATGTTGCTGAGCTGAAAGATATGGTGAAAGCCTTACTTCTTGATAAGAAAAATCAATCTCCCGCTCCCACTCCCGTAAAAGCGGTTGAGGAAAGTTGTGTTACTTGTGGTGGTACTCATTCGTACCAAAATTGTCCCGCCACCAATGGCAACGTTTATCGTGACAATATTCAAGAGTACGTCTCTCAAGCCGCCGCAGCTAACTACAACCAAGGAAATACCGGTTATCGAGCCCCGATTGCTAATCAAATTCGACCTCCCGGTTTTCCTCCCGTTCAAAACAATCAAAACAATTAAGGAAACAATCAGAACCGTTACAACCAAAACTGGGGAAATTTCAATCAAGCTTCAGCTTACCAACCCCCGATTAATCAAGGTCAAATCTATCGACCTCAGGTTGTTCAACCTCATGCTTATCAAGCTCTCGCTTATCAAGCCCCAGCTCCTCAAATTCAAGGTGTATCAAAGGAAGATTTCCAAGCCTACGTAAAGGCTAATGATGCTGTGATGAGGAACATGCAAACTCAAGGTCAAAACATGCAAAACCAATTGACCAATCTCACAGACATGCTTTCCAAATTTGTCACTTCCAATATCGCCTCTACTTCAGGAACTCTCCCAAGTAACACCATTACTAACCCGAAGGAGGACTTGAAAGGTATTACCACTCGAAGTGGTGTTGCTTACAAAGGACTCACGATTCCTACTTCTTCTCCTAAAGTTGTGGAACGTGAGACCGAGGTCACAAAGGACACGATGCCTCCTACTAATAATGGAAGCACCGAAGACGTCCAACCTTCGGTTGTCCCTGTTGTCCATTTCCTTCAAGAAGAAATGATGAAAAGGCGCCATGAAAGCTAACGACCAAATTGAGAAATTCTACAAAATCTTTAGAGATTTGAGTTTTGAAATTAGCTTTACGGATGCCTTGATGCTTATGCCAAAATTTGCCTCGACTCTAAAAGCCTTAATCGGAAACAAAAAAAAGTTGAGTGAAATGGATAGAACTCCATTAAACGAGAATTGCTCGGCGGTCATCCTCAACAAGTTACCGAAAAAACTTGGAGACCCTGGCCGATTTACTTATTCATGTGAATTTCCGGGATTATTACATGCAACGCCTTGGCGATCTTGGCGCAAGCATTAATATTATGCCCATACTCCGTATGGAAAAATCTCTCTCTTCCCGAACTAACCCCGACTTACATGACGCTAGAGCTAGCGGACCGTTCAATTTCTGAACCGATCGGTATCGCCGAAGATGTCTATGTAACGGTGGAAAGTTCCAGTTTCCAGCAGATTTTGTGGTCGTAGATTTTGAGCCAGACCCCCCGAGTACCTTTAATTCTCGGTGAGGATGGGAGTTTCTTTAAAGACCCAGTCGTGCTTTGGTATATGTATACGAAGGTGGAAAAACCCTTGTGTTGGCCAGAGTGGCCATCAATAATCTGGACCAAACTCTCGAGATACACGGTCTAATTATATCATATGACGGGCGAAACCGGAAATCGACGTCAGGGATTGGATTGTGAAGAATACTCTCAAGAAGTTCTTGGTTTCTCTAATGTGATCTCGAGGGGCAATCCCACTCCTTACTATGATCCAATCATTTCTACTTCTTCTCTGACTTTAACTCCATTCGAGGACAGTGATTTTCTCCTTTTTGAGGAAGCCGACTCTTTTCTTGCTATAGAGGATGATCCAACTTCACCGGAAGTTGATCTAACGTATTATGACCCGTATGGTACCAATTCTTCTACTCGATGCAATTATTAATAGTGATCATTCACACAACCCCCTCCATAATCAAGGAAGTATTTTCCAGCAATATCGAAAAGTTCTTAAAATTTGTGAAGCAAACAATGAAAAATCTTCAGTTAATGAGCCCCCTGAGGTTGAACTCAAGGACTTGCCTCCTCATTTAGAATATGCATTTTTGGAAGGTAACGACAAGTTGCCCGTCATAATTGTAAAAGATTTAAAGAATAAGGAAAAGGCCGCTCTAATCGAGGTTCTAAAAGTCCCCACAAGCGAGCATCGCTGGAGAAGCTCTCCGATATTAAGGGTATTTACCCAGAGAGTTTTGTACCACAAAATTATCATGGAAGAGGATACGAAACCGACGTTCAGCATCAAAGGCGGGGGTAAATCTAAAATCCATGACGTCATCAAAAAAAGAGTTGAAAAAAAAAACTTCTTAAACGCCGGATTAATTTATACGATCTTGACAGTCCATGGGTTAAGACCGGGTGCACTGTGTACTAAAGGGGTGGGCATGACGTCGTTAAAAAATGATGAAAATAATTTAATACCGACTCGATTGGTCACAGGGTGGAGAGTATGCATTGACTATAGAAAGTTGAATGAATCTATGATTGGTAGTTTTAAACCACACCTTTTTAATATTATAAGATATAATAAAAAATATAAAAATATATTATACAGATAATTTAAAAAACACAATCAATGAACCGGGAAGTAGTATAGAATGTTCCCGGGGTAGTTTATCCGCCAACGGGCTGGACTGGAGAACGATACAGTCAGAAGATTGGAAGTTTGAATGGAGAAATTGGATTTGAGAGTGTGGAAAGCTAAGTTATACAATAACAAAACAAAAACGATTGAGAAAAAAAAAACCTATAAAAAATTATGAAATTAAGCTGAAAAACAGAGAGCAGGAATCCGAACAAGGGTCAAAACCTAAACTTCAAAATTAACCCTACAAGAGAAATTTTGTTACTTCTAAAACTACTCTAGGGGACTATATCGATGAATGAAAAAGACTAGACTGAAAACGGAAGGTACTTAAGTCGTTTGGTCCCAAAATGAGTCAAGTCCAAAATCCGTACCCGAGACCCTTTCTTTAAAATTCAAAAGTATTGAAAATTTACCCTACGAAAGTTTTTTCTTTTTTCCTCGAAAATATTGACTAAGAGAAATTTCTAAAATTTAGAAAAATATTTTTTTGATAATTTTTGTATTTTTTATGAATTTTTAAAACTTTTAACTAAATTAAATTATAAAAAATACTAAACTATTTTTAAAAATTCTGAAAAATTTACCTAAAATACTTTGCACTACAACTATCCTATGAAAAATAAGAAACCCAAATTTCGGCTTATAAATAAGCCGAAAATAAGCTCAAACGAGCTTATAGCTTAAATGGGCTAAACACCCTTAAGTATTCAAGTGCCCAAGGGTCTTACAGAAAAGACCCAAGGGCACAGCGGTAAGAGGGTTATAAAGAAGAGGTGTATTGAGGGTGAGACCCGGGTTCGAGTCTTGCTCACCCGGGTTTCCCCTTATCTCCTCTTTTTTTTTTACAAAAACTTTTTAAACAAACTTGTAGAACACATGAAGCTTATTATTTTCTATAACTACAACTATTTGGGAAAAGCTAAAAATAAGCCGAAAAAGCTTAATTAAAAACAGACAGCAAGCTTGAAAGAGCTTTAAGGCACAAGTGGCTTTTTCCTTTAACTCTTATGAACAAATAAGCATAGATAGTGGGAAAATGGGCAGACACAACTTAATACACAATCATAATGAACTAATAGGAACAAAAAAAATAAGCAAATGAATAAGCCCAATAAGCTAGAAATTGGCTTAAACTCTTAGCAGTACTAACTTAAGAGTTAGTACTGCTAGAGTGAATCTGCTAGGTTTGTTAAGGAGCAAGATAAGCTTAAGCAACAAAGTAATAAACAAAACAGATTAGTATCTAAACTAAATAAGCCTAAAGCAAACAGAATTAAGCATAATGGAATAAGCAAACAAGCAAGAAAGATAAGCAAATCAAGGGCAGGCTATTCTACTTTAAACCTAAGTCCTAATGGGAAAAGGCTAACTGATAAGCAATTTTAAGCACACTTAAGCTAAGGGAGACTTAAAATAAGCTAAGGCATAGGAAGTCTAACACCTAATAAGCTAACCTAATTAAAAAATAAGCACTAGGAACCGACAGAAAAAACAAAGATGCAAAATAAGCTATGGGTCCAAACCTGCAGGCCAATTAGTCAAAAGCCACTCTTGGGTCTTAAAATAAGAACCTAAAAAGGGGGTCTTTACGGAAAGGCTTATACAAGCTTGTAGCCTAGACTTATGGGCTATTCAGAAAAGTATAGGATAACCTAGTCTAATAAAGGAAGCTAAGGAAATATGGGCTTAAGAAAATGTGGTGCTAGCACCAGGGACTTATCTAGCTAGTTAAACAGTCACAAAGCCAACTTATGAATTAAGCTGGCTAATAAGCTTAAAATGAAATCCAATTTAAATCAGACTTAAAGTAGCTTAAAATAAGCTTGTGCACCAAATTTCATAGGCTACAAAGGACTTTTAGCTTCTAATAAATGGGGTTGAAAGAGACATTTTGGCATACAAAGGCAACAAACACCCAAAACCTTGACAGATTTGAGAAGAAGAAACAAAGGTAAACTTTTTGAAAGTTCCAAGATGTGAGTTAGACACTGAACAAAGCACAGAAAAGACTCAAAGACAGTCAAAAACAAGCTTAATCCAATAAGCTTGTTGAAACTTGTCTTGAGATCTTGGTTTAAGAGACCATTTAAGAAAAACTTTAAATGGTTTTTAAACCATTTTGCCCTGTTTGGCACCTTGTGCCAAACACCCCTTTAATATCTTAAAAGCAATTTTAACTGAAATCTAAAGAACAAAAACCTAATACCAGATGATCATTAGCTTACTCTGGTAACTTTAAGCATATTTGAAAGAGCAATAAGCACTAGAAACAAGCAAATCAAATAATCAGTTAAAGCATTCAAAAGACAAATTTTCGCATAAACTTAAATTTCATTCCAACAGAAAAAGTTCACAAGGCTCAAAAGTTAAAAACAACAGAATTTTAAATAAAACTTTAAAAACATTAAGATAAAACTACTCTAAGAATTACACTACTCCTACATCTAGCTAGCTTCTACTGTTCATCTCTCTTCTTCTTTTTATATGCTGCCAAGGGTGTCTTCAAGCTGTGTTTGTGATGTGAGAGGAAAACACAAAAGCAATCCAAGCCTTCCATTTTTTCTTGGTCTCCAATCTATTTAATCAAAACCCTTGATTTCGTGTAGCCAATGGTAAACCATGGGATTGCCATAGTGGCAATGAGCCCATGTGGGGGGCGGGGTAAGTGTTGGTGATGGGTTTGGACGGATTTGAAGGGTGTTTCGAGGTGGAAAGTGATGGGTTTGGACTGTGTTGGATTTTGGCGGGATAATGAAAAAGATATACAGTGTATATAAGTTTAACAGGTAAAGGTTTGAGTTGTTGGCAGGTTTAGTCCCTTATTTATATGTATCTTGTTGCAATCTTCGTCCTTGTGGGGTTAAAAGAGTTTGGGGGTTTGGCACTTTCAGCCCCCGAGTATTATATAAGGGTTTGCAAGTTTAGTCCAACGTGGTGGTTAATAGACTTAACAGCCATTGTTTTGGGCTGTTAAGTTAAAAAAAAGGGTTATGGGCTTAGTTATGGGCCGGGTGTATAAAAAGGAATTTGGGCTTTAAGGTTTTATTAATATAAAGTGGGCTGATCCGGGCCCACTAGGTGGGTACGGGTGGGCCCACTTTCCGGTGCACTGTGTACCGAAAAAGGGTGGCATGACCGTCGTCAAAAATGATGAAAATGATTTAATACCGACTCTATTGGTCACAGGGTGGAGAGTATGAATTGACTATAGAAAGTTGAATGAAGCTACCCGAAAGGACCACTTTTCATTGCCCTTAATGGATCAAATGCTCGAAAGACTCGCGGGAAATCAATACTGTTGTTTCCTCGATGGCTTCTCGGGTTATTTTCATATTCCTATAGACCCGAAGGACCAAGAAAAGACAACATTTACTTGCCTATATGGAACGTTTGCCTATCGCCGCATACCTTTTGGCCTATGCAATGCACCTAGCACGTTTCAACGATGTATGATGGCAATCTTCCATGACATGATTGATAAAATAATGGAAGTGTTTAGGGATGACATTTCAGTCTTTGGGGATTGTTTCTCTACATGCCTATCCCATTTGGACAAAATGTTAAAACGGTGTGAAGACACCAATTTGGTCCTAAACTGGGAGAAAAGCCATTTTATGGTGAAGGAAGGCATTGTTCTTGGACACAAAATCTCTAAGTCGGGAATTAAGGTCGACCGAGCTAAAGTTGACGTTATCGTCAAGCTCCCTCACCCGACTACTGTGAAAGGTGTTCGTAGTTTTCTTGGGCATGTCGGTTTTTACCGACGTTTCATACAAGACTTTTCAAAAATAGCCCGCCCAATGACTCACCTGCTTGAAAAAGAGACTCCATTTTTCTTCTCAAAAGAGTGTATCGAATCCTTTAATACACTTAAAATAAAATTGACCGAGGCTCCAATTTTGATTGCTCCCAACTAAGACTTGCCCTTCGAAATAATGTGTGATGCAAGCGACTTTACAATTGGGGCAGTCCTAGGGCAGCGAAAAAACAAGCATTTCCAACCCATTTACTATGCCAGCAAAACCATGACCGAAGCTCAAGCACACTACACTACGACCAAAAAAGAATTACTTGCCGTAGTGTACGCTTTTGAGAAGTTCCGGTCATATCTCGTTTTGTCCAAGAGCATAGCGTATACTGACCATTCTGCTATAAAGTATCTCTTCACTAAAAAGGAAGCTAAGCCAAGACTGATGCGGTGGATCCTTTTGCTCTAAGAATTTGATGTTATCATCCGAGATAAAAAAGGAGCAGAGAATCTGGCCGCCGATCATCTTTCCAGACTTGAGAACCCTCATCAAGATAAACTCGAGAACAAGGAAATCACGGAAACATTTCCCCTCGAAACTCTTGGATCGGTTGCTCTTCGTGTTGATAGTACCCCATGGTTTGCAGATTTCGCAAATTACCATGCGGGGAACTTCATTGTCAAGGGAATGTCATCCCAGCAGAAAAACAAGTTTTTCAAAGATGTCAAACACTACTTCTGGGATGACCCCTTCTTGTTCAAAATCTGTGCGGATCAAATGATCCGGCGGTGTGTGCACGGCAAAGAAGCTCTCGACATACTCGAAGCTTGCCATAATGGACCCACCGGGGGACATCACGGTGCAAATCTCACCGCCAAAAAGGTCTTTGATGCCGGATTTTTTTGGCCTACAATTTACAAAGATGCACACGAGTTGGTTAAAAATTGCGACTCGTGCCAACGACAAGGAAAAATTTCACAAAGGGATGAGATGCCTCAAAATTCAGATCCAAGTTTGTGAAATCATTAACGTTTGGGAAATAGACTTCATGGGACCGTTCCAATCAATCAAAAGGAAACAAATACATACTTGTGGCTGTCAATTACCTGTCAAAATGGGTTGAAGCAAAGGCGCTCCCTACAAACGACGCCCGAGTAGTTTGCAAATTTCTTAAATCTCTCTTTGCTAGATTCGGTGCCCCTCATGCCATCATCAGTGATCGTGGAACCTATTTTTGCAATGACCAATTTGCAAAAGTCATGCTTACATATGGAGTCACTCACGTTCTCTCCACCAGCGCGTACACCCACTAAGCAAGTGGGCAGGTTGAGGTATCGAATCGTGGTTTAAAAAGAATTCTTGAAAGGACAGTGGGCGAAAATCGTGCCAACTTTGGTCAGACAAACTGTATGACCCGCTCTCTGGGCCTTCAGAATGCGTACAAAACATACACCCATCGAGTGCACTCACGTGACAAGCTTGTATATGGAAATGCGTGTCATCTCCGATAAAGTGGAGCACAAAGCTTACTAGGCCCTTAAACATGCAAACTTTGATCTCAAAACCGCGGGAGACCAACGCAAAGTTCAACTCATGAATTTAATGAATCTACGAGATCAAGCCTATGAAAATTCTTTGATTTACAAAGAGAAAACAAAGAGGATTTCATACGCAAAGATCAAAAACCCAGCGTTTTTTCAACTAGTGATCAAGTCCTCCTCTTTAACTCAAGATTAAAAATTTTCTCCGGCAAGTTAAAGTCCCGCTGGTCATGACCATTTACCATTGTTCAAGTTTTTCCATATGGCACAGTTGGGTTATCCCAAAACTCCGGGCCAAACTTCAAAGTAAATGGTCATCGTCTAAAGCACTACTTTGGAGGGGATGTCCCTGCTATGGATATCCCGGATCTCCAAACCTTCCCTAAGGACAATTAAATTCAGGATTAGGTCCAAGCATAAAGGTACCCTAAACAGCGCTTCATGGGAGGCACCCCATGCTTATCCTTGTTTATCCGTAGTAGCAGTGTGCTAGCTTAGTAGTAATGAATAAGTGTGTAGTTATTGTGAGGAGGCTTGCCTTTTTCCTTTTCCATGTTTTGTGTTTTGTGTTGTATTGTCCAGGATTTCCCGGATTCTGAAGCTCTATTGCTCGCGGTTGTGTCCTTCGATCACAAGAGCTTCACATCCTCAGCTTTATTTTGGGAATCCGATATCCTAATCTTATCGACTAACGTTTATCTTTAAGCATACTTATGCCTGCACAAGCCGTGTTTCACTTGAAACATTGTCCTCATTTGAAACCCTTCTTAAAACAATTTAAGCTTACTTATCTTTAATCAAATCCCGATAACCAAATCATATCGACAAACGTAGAAACCCTTCGTAACACATTGAGGACATGTTTCATTCTAGGAATGGGGGGATCATAGATTGAATTATGCCAGCATCCGTTGTTTCCACGTAATCCCGTTTTTACCACCAAAATTTCAAAAAAATGAAAAAATTTAAAATTTTTCAAAAATAAAATAAGTGTTTTGTCATAATTTTGACTTTCCTGCTGGGTAGAATAAGAGTAAATTTTGACTCGATCGAGCGTGTTGAGCTCTAGCTTGTTCCTTAACTTTTAGACTAAGCGTTCGTGAATATTCGCGAAGAACGAAAAATGATAGAGTTTAAGTTATGAGATGATGCTCAACAATGATTATTTAGAAATCTAAGAGCTCATGTTGTGATAATTTGTTTACTTTTATCCCATATGCTTTATTAACCCTGATTAATAAACTGCTTACTTTTGGAAATTAAACTTAAATCAATAATTTTTATGTAGTATATAGCAAAAAAAAAACTTTAGCCTTAGTTCAAATTTATACTTGAATTTTTCAAAAAGACGTCTTCCCTAATTTAAAAAAAATGATGAAAAATGCAAAAATATAATAAATATAAACTGTGGGCTGATAAAAGTTTGCTGCATCTTGCCGGCTCACAACCGATGTTGCAGCCTTCTAAAGAAAGCCCATAGTAAGAATAATAATCCGAGACTGATAAAAGTTTGATGTATCTTGCCGGCTCCCAACCGATGTTGCAGCCTTCTAAAAGGTCGAGGGTTACAATTGCATCAATGTTTAATATTAAGTGTGAATTAATAAATAAAAGATCTCTTTTGTTAAATTCAAATATGCTTTTGAACTTTGGCTATTCTATTTTATAAGCTATGTATATACGGAAAACCTGAGAGTTTTTGAAACCTAAGGTTCGTGAGTCCCGATACTAGTCTCTGTGGGGACTTAACCGCAAGGTTGGGATGTGCCGAGACAAAAGTCGCTACATGGGATGATCTCGCCTTCAAACTCATTATTCTCGGGTGGAACGTGAAACATAGAATTTTGCAAAACATTGATCCATGGTTGAAATTCAAAATAGCACATACACTTAAGATATAATGATTGTCGGGAGTGAAAAGTTTACAAGTTGCAAATATGAGTAGTGTTAGCATCTTAACTCATAATTAACGGTGATTTTGTTCTAAGCTTGGTTTGGAATAAGTGAAAAGTCGGGAATGATGAATTTATCCTTTTTGGGGCATTCTCGGATCGAAATGCATCTTGTTCTATGATCTTTAAAAGTTATAAAATAACGAAAGTCAAACGTTCTAGTTAGTTGCTTAATATGAAAACTACAAAAAAATGAGAAAAATGAAAAGTACAAAAATAGGAATAAGTGTATATATTAAAAAATGGTAAAGACGGGGGCTTTTCGAAACTTATGAGTCTTTAATTTCCTTGACAAACACTTTGCTACTTTTCGAGGTTATTAGTCAATGGGGATCGAGATTCTTAGTTTTCTAAGTGCTTACTTCATAGCATTGCGTGAGGACACGGAAATGTCTTAGTATGCGGGATTTTGGTATGTGCTTAATTACACATAACCGTTTTCCATCAAAACCGGACTGAAATGGCCAAAAATGTACCAAAAATACATTATATTTGTATGTTTTCACTTATTTTGTGCAAGAAACAAGATAGCCGAGAAAAGGACGAAAAATCAAGCAAAAAACAGACAAAACCGAGCACAGAATGGAAAAGCATGGAAAAGCCAAAGTCAAATCGAAGCCAATGTCCAAGAAAGTCAAAGTCAAAAGTCAACGGTCAAAACCCGAGCCGACACCGAAGAATACTTAATGGGCCGGACAAGCCCATTAGTATATTTAATGAAGACTTTAAAAGGCCCAAAGTCCAAATCTTATAACCGGCCCAAACAATAAAAACCCTTAACACTGTTAGTCCTTGGGGACTAACTATGTTAAACAACATTTAACTCTTGGGGACCCAAACTGCATCTTCCATAAACTTATAATCCCCACAAAGACTTAATTTGCAACAACAACATACACCTTGGAGGGCTCGTTTTGCCAACTCCACAAACCTTTCCCCTGCACCCTCCAACAAACAGACATAAACCCCTTTTTCCCGCCAATAAACAGTACCCAAGTACTGTTCATTGTCTCCTACCTCTGGAAAACAAACAAAAACTCATTAAAACTATAAACCCCACACCCCACATGGATCAATGAACAAGCTGGCAATCCCGAACCCCTCCATTGGTTCGAAGAAAACAACAAGATTTTAAGGGCTGTGATCGTTTTACTTGGGGACAAAGGCAAATTGATGGCCAGGATGATATTGAGCTTCTCCTCACCAAAGAAACACACTACATGAGCTGTCTCTACAAAGAAGCACAAGCCAAGACCTAGAATCTTCCTAGTTCTTGTATAAATAGGGCAGTTGTAAGCCCTTATAGGGAGTGATATGTAGTTTTTTTTACCTAGTTAGTTTCAGTTAGTTTTTATGCACTTTTAAATTCCCAAGTATTGTAATTTTTTTTAGGTTAATGAAAAGTTTGGAGGTATTTTATGTTAAAAAGTTATTTCTTAAGTTTTATGTTCTAAAAGCCATTTAAGTTTACAAAAGCTCTTTTAACTCTTTTAAACCGTCTACACTTAAACAATGAAAGTTTTCTAGTTTTGCGTTGCTTAAGTTATTTTTACCAAAAATCACAAAGAAAAAAAATCACCCAAAAATACCACAGCTTAATATTTGGATGATAAGCCAAAAAGGGATGGGCTTATGGACTCTCACTAGCTTGTTTTATACAAGCTAGAGCTTGTAGAATAGCTCTAAGAGCACTTGTTTCCCTGTTTAAGCAAGGGCTTTTGTAAGTCTTCATTTTTTCATTTTTAGCTTATTTACTGTAGAACTGCTTATTAGTGCTTATTTATTGCTTATATTTGCTTATTTATGCTTTGTTATGATGTTTAGTGCTTATCTTGCTTAGACTTTAGTTTAAAAGTGATTTGTGCAAATTTCTTAGTTAGTACTGGTAGTATGTTTAGTTAATACTGTTAGTGTATTTCGTTAGTACTGGTAGTATATGAGTTAATACTGTTGGATTGATTTAGCTTATTTAAGTGCTTATTATTGATTGAAATCTGCTTATAAGTGCCTTATATTGTTATTTGATAATCTGTTTTTAACAATTTAGGATCAAATCAGCTTGAAAGAAGAAAAAAAATGACTTTTGAAAACTTTAAGGGGTGTTTGGAACAAGCAGTACTAACCCATAGTTAGTACTGCTAGTTCTCTTTTGGGATTTTCAACTAACAGTACTAACTCCAAGTTAGTACTGGTAGTTAATACTGTTAGTACTGTTAGTTCATTTTTGCTTATTAGCTTATTATTTCTGCTTATTTAGGATTCTAGCAGTACTAACCTTAAAGCTAACAGTACTAACTCCAAGTTAGTACTGGTAGTTAATACTGTTAGTACTGCTGAAGCATTTTTGCTTATTGAAGCTTATTAGCTTATTGTTTTTGCTTACTTAGGATTAGATTAGCTTTTTAGGTTAGATTAAGCCCATTTCAGCTTATTGTTTTTAGTTTAGAGCTTATTTAAGCTTATTTGCCTTTTCAAAGTAATTTTAAGTGTTTATTAGTTTTTTAGCTTATTTGCCATTCTAGCTTAATCTAGTTGCTTATTTTTTATGCCTGAATGCTTATTAGGGGTAGTTAAATATCTGTTTTAGCTTATTTGCTTGTTTCTTATTTTATTGTGTTTTATTAAGCCTAGCAGTACTAAGTTAAAGCTAGCAGTACTAACTTTTTGAGTTAGTACTGCTGAGTTTTATAGCTTATTTCTGGCTTATTTGCTTGTTATCCCTAGTTTATTTTTGCTCCTATTGCTTATCTAGGTAGGATAGATTAGCTGTATTTGCCTCTTTTCATTTTTCATAAGCTTATTTAGCTTAAAAAGCCTTACCAGTTTAGCATTTTTTTAGCCCCTAGAGTAAAAAGCAATTCTGCCATCTTTTTGTGCTTATTTTCCTACTTATTTTTCAGTTCTAAAAATTATTTTTCTGTCCTTTTAAAAGTTACTTAATTTTTATAGTTTTATAAGTTTTAACTAAAAAATCATTTAGGGTTGAATTTTTTGATAATTTAGTTTTTCTTTACTCGCGTTTGTACTTTCCCGTCTACGTTTTAGGATTTAATCATTCTAGCTTTCGTTTATAGGTTTTCCTTAGTTGTTTTTGCATTTTAATTAGAAAAACCAAATCCAAATCTTTTCCATTCAAGCATCAATATCAAACCAACTATCGACTTTCCAATTCGCTCCTCGTTGGGGATAAACGACCCGGGAATATCATATACTACTCTCGGATTTTATTGATTATTTTTAGATTATCCTTATTATATATATTTTATTATATATATATATATATATATATATATATATATATATATATATATATATATATATATATATATAAAGGTATAATTTAAGTGATTGTCACCTGCACTCTTTAAGTAGTGATGGTGGTGGCAGCGGTGGTGGACTTGAAATGTAAAACTTAATGGATGATCGTTAAATATTTAACGAAAATACTCAAATTGACAAAAAAAATAAGTTGGCGCATTTTTATGTAAGAAAAAAAGTGTGATACCTTGATTGAAAATGACTCTTAAGTTGAGTGCCTTTTTATGTCATTTGCCCTTAGGGATCAGTGTTTGTTGGAATATGGTGGTCGGTTTCGCAAGTTATATGTTTGAAATACGTGATCCTATTGGGGGCACATGCGTTAAACACTGAGAGTATGTTTTACTTCACGATAAGTATTTAAATAATCGTTATTACCGTTACATGTTTAATTAGCATAACGAATATTTAAATTATAAACCCGAGGGATTAAAACGAATAAAACCCGAACCACAAGGGGGCCATTGTTTGGCCAAACCCCCTTAGGTTCTAGAAGGGGTGTTTGGATCGATTTAGAGAGCAAAGGGAAAGAAGAGGAAAATTAGTTTTTTATTCTACAAGAATTAGGTTAGGGTTGGGAGCCTATATAAACCCCCACCCTACACCTCATTATTTATTGATTCGCAACATTCACAAATCCTTAAAAACCCTAAAGAAGTTTTGATTTTTCTCTCCTCCCTTGTTCGACCGATATAAATCCCAAAAGGGATTTTCGGTTCTCCCTTTTCCTTCCCACCGAACTAAACAAAAACCCCAAAAGGGTTTTTTCGTTTTCTTGTTTCTCTTGTTTGGTGATCCAAGATTCTCACGTAGTGTTCGTTGGTGGTTTCCTAGTTCGATTGAAGCTATAAACCCTAACTAGGGTTTCTTGTTATTCGGATCTAGGATTTTCGGTTTGGTATAAACCCTAACCGAATTAGGGTTTATTCGGGTTATTGATTTTCGGTTCAAGCTCAAGAGGTGCGTTTGGATTTGATTATAACACGTGGTGTTTGTTCGTGAGGGTAGACTAGCAATCAACTCATACTCGGTTGACGTGTTTGTGTGAGCAACCGTAGAGGCAGTAATTTAACTGCTTATTCAGGATCTAAAGCTTAAAGGTTAGTTTATTCCCTTATATTATGTGTTAATCTTATGTGCTAAAACTAGATCTATTCCGCTGCGTACTCATAGCTAAACTGGTTACCTAGTTTGTTAAATCCCAACAGTGGCATCACGAGTCAACTCGTTTTGGCATTAGGGTTACACTTTTTGAATTATATCTTGTCTTGAATTGTACACGCCTAGATTTAATTCATATGCTTGATCTGCTGCGTTTTAATTTTATTTATTGTTTTCTTGTAAATATGGCAAAGATTATGCAAATCCTTGCCATAATTAAATAAAATTTGTAGATCTAGATCTTGAAAACTACTGATTGCTAAAAAGGAATAAAATTAAATTGTTAATTTAGTTGATTTGTTTCCTTTTATAGTAGATCACATTAAATATCTAAAAGATCTTGATTTCTATTTATGGTAAATAAAATCTTTTATTTTTGGAAACTAGATCTTTTACATATTTAGTCTGATTTTGTTTACTTTTTCGGCCATAAGACCTACTCAATCACTCTTGTGATGAATGGGGCGATCTAGGCACATTGATGAAAACCTAGTGAGGGTCTTATGGTTCTCCAATTGGGAAAGACTCGCTTGAGAACTCGGATTCTACATGTTTACTTGTTTATTTAATGTCATCTTTAGTTTTAGTCTTTATATGCATAATTTTACTTGATTACTCGTGTACACGTCTAATATGTATGCAATATGGACTAATACTTAAAGAGAAAGATAATATTAAAAAACTAGTCTATTAATTACACGTCTAAATACTTGTTCATTGTGACCTATTATTTGTTTCGTGCAAAATTTGATTTTGAGAAAATTAATGAGACTCTAAACTATGAAACTTGAATTCAAGAATATTTAAAAACTGGACGTTATGGATTGTTGGATGTATCGGATCATTACTAGAAACAAACTATACGGAGATAGTTTAGGCGAAGTGGTCAAACATTTCCTAAAGAATACAGGTTATTATAAGCTTCGCGCTGACCTGGGTTCTCTCGCTTCTTTTAGGCGTTCGATGGTGTACGTGAACCAATTTACTCACTCAATGTCAAATTATAAAAGGGTATTTTTAAAATTAGTGCTACAAGTTTTTGCATGCCTCTTTGTAACACGCTTTGACACTTTATGTGTATTCCCATAGTTAAATTTACGTCAATGCCACAACAGATACACATGCATTTGGCTTGGGGCCGTTGGTCAGACCTCAGGGTGTGCCAACCCATGCAATTACGGTTCACTGGTCAGACCTCTAACTATTTTTGCGCGTTCTTGCTTGGTAGACTTAAATCGGGTAGTCCTGGTCAGACCTCGTGCTCGAGGCATAAAATGAGAACTAAACATGCTCTTGACATTATTACATGTTTACTAATGATAGGAGCTGGTCTCCATAAATCTAAGAAGATGCCCATCAAATGCAATTAACGCTCGTCGCTTACCTCTTGCCCTACTTGTTTTCGTATTGGTCAGACCTTTGTTAATAAGTGGGAGGTCAAGTTGGGTCTTAGTCTTAATTAGTAAATTAATTGGGTAGTTAATTCTATTAAGAATTTAATTATCGAAAATACTAATAAAATTGAACTTTTTCTAAATTGTAGATGACTACCACCGTAGTAAACAATTCGTTATTTAAGTCCTTGTTTGAAAAACAAAAATCGTCTGGAAACAACTTCATGGAATGGTATCGCAATCTTCGGATTGTACTCTCTACTGAAGACAAGTTACCATTTCTGAAACAGCCAATTCCTACTCTGCCAGTTTCACCTGCTGGACAAGTAATTCCTCCTGGTGTCGTGACCACGCATCAAGCTTGGGTCAAGGCTCAGAAGGAAATTGTTGGGCTTATGCTTATGACCATAGACCCAAATATCTAAAAGAATCTGGAACACCTTGGTGCTAATGATATGCTTAAGGAACTGAAAACATTGTATGTACAACAGGCAGATCAGGAACTTCTTCAAACCATGCGAGAATTCCACGCGTGGAAACAAGAAGAAGGGCAGTCTGTTAGCTCTTACGTTCTCAAAATGAAGAGCTATATAGACAACTTGGAACGTCTCGGTCATGCTATGACTCAAAACTTATCTGTCAGCCTTATCTTGGTTTCACTAAGGAAGGAATATGATGGTTTTGTGCAAAATTACAACATGCATAGCATGGGGAAGACCGTGACTGAGTTGCATGCTATGCTAAAGCTACATGAGCAAACTCTTCCTCCAAAAGAAGTTGCACCTGCTCTTCATGCTATAAGAGCAGGAAGGATCCAGAAAAACCAAAAGAAGAAATCGCATAAGGCTGCTAAGGGGAATCAAGGGAAAGGCAAAGCAAAGATGGGCTATGCACCTGTGCAAGCGCCACCTTTTGCTCCCAAACCCAAGAATCCTCCAACACCCAAGAAGGATAATCCTGCGAAGGACGCGATCTGCCACCAATGTGGTGAAGTAGGTCATTGGAGAAGGAATTGTCCCATTTATCTCGCCGAGTTGATGAAAAAGAAGAAGCTATCTCAAGGAGCTAGCACTTCAGGTATTTTCACCATAGAACTCTACTCTTTTCCTAGTACATCTTGGGTTTACGATACGGGTTGTGGTACTCATATCTGTATAACTACTCAGGGTCTCAGGGGAAGTAGGAAACTGAAGCCAGGAGCTTTAAGTCTGTACGTGGGCGATGGTCATCGTGCAGCAGTTGAAGCTATTGGAGAATTTCACTTGTGTCTTCCTAGTGGACTTGTTTTAATTTTACACAATTGTCATTATGCTCCCCTTTATTACAGAGGCATCATTTCCAGTTTCACTTTTGTACTAGGATGGTTTTGTTAAACCGCTTGAGATGATATCATATTTTGTTCTATGAAAAATTCTTGATTTATTTTAATGCTATCCCACGGGATAATATTTATGAAATTGTTATGTCTTCTTCTGTTACAAATGATAGTTCTATGTTTGCTGTTAGCAATAAAAGAGCCAAGCTTAACTTGGACTCTGCTCTCTTGTGGCATTGTCGTCTTGGACACATTAACAAGAAACGCATAGAGAAGTTGCAACATGATGGACTTCTTGATTCAACTGACATCAAGTCTTTTGAAAAGTGTGTTGCTTGTATGTCTGGAAAGATGGCAAGAAAACCTTACACACATCAAGTGGAAAGGGCCAAAGATCTACTTGGACTAATACACACCGATGTATGTGGCCCATTTAAGATCATGTCAAGACAAGGAGCAAGCTACTTCGTCACTTTCACTGACGACTTTAGTCGTTATGGTTATGTTTACTTGTTAAAGCATAAACATGAAGTGTTTGAAACTTTCAAAGTGTTTCAAAAGGAAGTAGAAAATCAACTCGACAAGACCATAAAATCGCTACGTTCTGATCGTGGGGGCGAGTATATGAGTCAAGAGTTTTTGGATCATCTAAAGGATCATGGGATTATCGCCCATCATACTCCTCCTTACACACCACAACACAATGGTGTGTCGGAGAGGAGAAACAGAACCCTACTAGATATGGTTCGATCCATGATGAGTCAAACAACTCTTCCAAAGTCCTTTTGGGATTATGCTCTTGAGACTGCTGCACGCATTCTCAATATGGTTCCAACTAAGAAGGTTGAAAAGACACCATACGAAGTATGGCATGGGCAAGCCCCTAAGCTGTCTTACTTAAAAGTCTAGGGTTGTGAGGCACTTGTTAAGCGAGATACTCTTACCAAGCCTGACAAGTTAGAACCCAGGTCTATTAAGTGTATCTTTGTAGGATACCCAAAGGAAACGATGGGTTATTCCTTCTACTACCCACCCGAGAACAAAGTACTTGTTGCTCGGAATGCTGAATTCCTAGAGAATAGTCTTATAACTCAAGAAGCAAGTGGGAGTTTAGAAGATCTTGAAATTATTCAAGAAGAAGATACACATCCTTCTATAGACACTAGCTTAAATCATGAAGAGGATGATCTAGAAATAGATGAACCTCAAAGTGATATCATTCCCATTCGTAGGTCCACAAGGACACGACATGCCCCAAATCGTATGTGCTTATACATCGATGCTGAGGAGCATGAGTTAGGGGATCTTGGTGAACCCGCTAACTATAAAGCTGCATTGTTAGACCCTAAGTCTGAGGCTGAATGCTATGAATGTAGAAATGCAATCCGTAAAAGATAACGAAGTTTAGGACTTAGTTTATCTTCCTCCTAACAGCAAAACCGTTGGTAGCAAGTGGCTCTTCAAGAAGAAGACCGACATGGATGGAGCTGTACACACCTATAAAGCTCGTCTTGTGGCGAAGGGCTATACTCAAACCCCAGGGATTGATTATGAGGAAACCTTCTCTCCTGTTGCAGACATTAGAGCTATTAGGATTCTTATAGCCATAGCCGCGTACTATGACTATGAGATTTGGCAAATGGATGTCAAAACTGCCTTCCTCAATGGATATCTCAATGAAGAGGTTTACATGGAGCAACCTGAAGGTTTTGTCAATCCAAAATATCCAAACCGAGTATGCAAGCTGAAACGTTCCATTTATGGGCTTAAGCAAGCATCAAGGCAATGGAATAAGCGTTTTGATGATGAAATAAAGAAATTTGGTTTCAGTCAAAATGCTGATGAGCCATGTGTATATCTAAAAGCTAGTGGGAGTAATGTCACTTTCCTAATCTTGTATGTCGATCGACGGACATAATGATCATGGGACACAGCATTCATGTTACAAGATTTGTAAAATCCTACCTTGGAGATGTTTTGCCATGAAAGATTTAGGTGAAGCTCATATATTCTTGGAATTTATGATCTGTGACAAAGATAGATGCTATGACGGTGTGACTTGGGTTATGTCAAAGTACTAATATCGCGAAACTCTTAAAGCGATTTCACATGAGATTCCAAACGTGGAAGTATCACATGCAAGAAAGCTTTAGATTGAGTAAATCACAAGGTGCCTCTCACACCTCCTGAGTTGAAGCGATGCAAAAAGTTTCTTTTGCTCAAGATGTGGGTTCTGTTATGTATGATGTGAGTGTAAACTCGCCCTAATGTTGCGTTCGCTCAAGAACATAACAAGCCGATTCTACAGAATCTAGGTGATTTCACTGGATCTGTCTAGAACATTCTTGAAGTATCTCAGGAATACTAAGGGGACATGTTTTTAGTTTACGAGGACTGATCTAAAATGAGAGCTCAAGGTTTTTGCTTCACAGTGCTGGATATCTGACGGATGCTGATGCCCTCAAGTCTCAGAACTGATATGTGTCGTTTTGAATGGAGGTTGTGTGATTGGAAGAGTGCCAAGCAACAGCATTTTTGCTACTATTATATGCGGAAGTCTGAGTATATTGTGCTTTGATGCTTCTAAGGAAGCCGTATGGGTTAGGAAATTCATTTATGGGCTCGGTGTTGTTCCCACAATTGAAAAACCCATTAATATGTATTGTGATAATACTGGAGCAATCGCTATAGCTAATGAATCTGGAATCACTAAAGGTGCTAGGACTTTTCCGTGCACAAAGTTCAATACCTTCGTGAAAGTATGGAATTTGGTGACATAAAGTTAGAAAAAGTTCACACAGATGACAACTTAGCTGATCCGTTTACAAAAGCGTTGGCTTTTCCAAAGCATTCAGAACTTACTAGGAATATTGGAATGCTTCCAGCTAGTAGTCTCATGTAAATCTGTGTTTATTAGTCATTTGGATAATTAGGATTGTAAGACAATTTTATTTTCTGATGAATAAAGATACGAGGTATTTGTTATCATTCATATAACAATTGTTTATCCTATATTTGCATATTTAATCCTTGAATGATTTATCGTTCTAAATATGTCCATTGTCGGTTAACAGTATGGGAGTATTGTTACACAAGGCAAATATGAGTGTTGGTTATATTCTTTGAATATATGGATGGTTCCCGCCAAACTCATATGTTACTCACAAGGGATGCGTATTGGATACCCCAACCTTCGAAAATTACTTTATGGATCCGTTGTCATGAGTAAATTTTTGAAAATGGTTAGTTAAGTCATCCTTAGACTTGAGAATACAAACAAGTTCTGGTATGTGTGGATATCACTTTTTAATTCTAAGTCAAACGATGTCCTAAAAATGGTAGTTATAAAGACTATTATTGGAAGTGATGTGAAGCAGCATTCACAACACTTGTATTTAACAAAGAATTTGTTCCTCCACTTGATGTACAGAATAATACCTTGGCGCCTCTCCAGAATTAATCAGATAATTGTTTGGCCGAACCCAAAGGGTAATGCAAGATGATTCTTGATTACATTTGGTATATCTGTATTGAATTCTATAACGAGAATCTAAATGGTTAAACTATATGGAATGAGTTAGGATCTATATCCATGGTTTAACGGTATTTGAACAAAGGGATGATTATAGCAAGAGATAAAATAACCATGCTACTGAGAATGTTTATGAAACTTGATCTCAGACACTTCTGGTTTTAAAAACGAATGTGAGTGTTGCTGACATTTTCGTCGTTAGTATATGGTAGTCCTGTTCTCAACTACCCCCCCAAGTGGGGAGCTGTTGGATTATGGAAGTTGGATGTGCACTACGACTAGAAGTGTGTGAGCCTATTGGGGGCACACACGAAAAACATTTAGAGTGCGTTTCAACTTCACGTACACTTTCGAATGTAAACCAAAAGGACAAAAACGAACTAGACAAGAACTCTATGGTTGTCCTAAGAGGGAAACCAGCCAAGAGAGGGATCTAGAAGGGTTCATAAAAATGTCTAGGTTCGGTTGGGATAAGGAGGGAAAAAAAAGAGAATTGTGATAAGACTAAAATTAGAAGTAATTTACTCTTATCATAAGTAGGGTTTGAGGGCTTTAAAAACCCTCATTCCCTTGCTCATTTACACGGCATACAACAAAACAGAAACACAGAAATTCCTTTTCCTTCTTCCATTAATTGTATCAGCCGAGTATTAAAACTCTTATTAGGTTTTCTTATTCTCGGTTGATTAATTACACTAGCTGCTGATTTCGGTGATCCTCAAGAAGGATTACAAGCTTGTGATTCGATCCATTTGCTGTTACAGCAGCTTCATCCTTTTTGTTTACTTATTGTCAAGGTGTGACAATATTAGATTCGGTTTAGGGTTTGTTCCTTTTGAGATTCGGTTGATTCTGTCTTTTTTGGTTGAAACTGAATTCACTCAAAACCCTAATATTATTTCCTGATATTCGGTACAAGTAACATAAGTGTTTGGAGGTACTTTATTCAGGGGTGTTTGGTTTACAATTGTTGTTGGGTTATACGTGGAGTTTGGACTAGCATCCGGGCGTGCTTGTTTACGTGTTTGTGTGAGCACTCATAGAGGTGACAATTTAGTCACTAGTTTCATATACTTGGTTACGTGATTTTGCTGGTGACTACAAGGGTATGTCTCTATTTATTTTTCATGTCCCTTATTGTGTGCATATGTATGTTAATTGTTTATACTAGACTAGATCTATCCGCTGCGTACTCGTAAGAGTTAATTGGTTAACTTAATTGTTAGATTCCAACACATATGCTATTTGAAAGGAAGAACAAGTTGAAATTGAAGAACGTATCTAGATTCTCGAAAGGATGAACAAGTGGGAAATGAAGAGCAGATCTAGATCTGAGAAAGAAAGCGTGTTTGTGGCCGAGAGAGAAAGAGAGGCACTGTTTTGAGAGAAATTTAGGTTAAAGTGTTTTGTTCGGTGTGTACTATCATATTTATATAACCTATTTGACGGTTCCCTACTTCCCTTTGTGTAAAGGAGTATTTAATGGACGGTTTTTCAATCTTTTATATAAAAGAATTATATCGATTTTGGTAAAACAATCTTATTGGAAAAAGTTGTATTAATCAGGTTACTCTATCTTAACACGTGCCAAAATTGAGCAATGTATTACCGATAAAAGCCAAAATGGAAGCTCAGTTTGATCAATGTTGTTGTAGTTTGATATGATTACTAGCTACTTGTATTTGTTTGTCGTTATATGTTCTTTTGAGTAATACGTGTCAACGACGATTATAAGATCGCGCTTTGATGTAGTTGTATGAAGCTTTCATTTTTCTTCCATTAAATCGATATCTTCATTATATAATGGCCATCTAACGAAATGTAAATCAATACCCCTTTCGTCAAAGATTGCACGGGTTGCCATCCTATACCATTCAAAACTCGGCGTGTTTTAATATGAATCTTCAACGGAATAACTTTGTTCCATTGGGTTGCTAGGATGGTATCGGATTAAGAGACATAGTTATATGTCCTTGCTATATGCAGGGGCGGAGCTAGTAGGGTGACTAGTGGGTGATGAGTCACCCCTAATCAACATACTTCTCTCATGAGTTACTTATATTGCACGCCGTTTTTTTACTAGTTTTTTACCTTCGACCACCTTATCACTATAACATTTTACGTTAATTATGACCGGCCTCCTTTAACTATAAATCTTGGCTCCGCCCGTGGCTATATGTAGTTTAAAGGATAGATTAGGGCATATGATCGATGTACTATCAAGTGCTTTATTGCCTAACTATTACAATTCCTTTATTTTGTTTATTTTTTCTCTTTTCTTTTTTGCATGATTCAAACTGAAAACGGTTATTGATGTTTTTTAGTTGATAATTAGTAAAAAAAATCAATCAATAATTTGTTTTGAATATTTTAATTTAGTGATCTCATACTCTAAGGTTGCATTTTGAGGATGCAATTAAAGGTGTATGTGATTGAGAATAATTTACAAATTTTATTTGTATGTTTGTTTTGTGTTTTTCTAAATGATTCGTATATGTCATGAATCATATGCTAAAAAATTGTTATTTAAAAGGGAGAGATCACATGTCTATATGGATAGAAAATGACTATTCAAAGTAAAATAGAAATTTGTTGTTCAAAACTTTTTTTATTCACAATAAAAGGGATGGATGGACAATGACTAGACATAGAACATGTTTTAGTTTAAACAAGCATGATTGACCGCGCGTTGCTGCGGGGCGTTAATTTTTTTTTGTTGATTTAGTTTTTCGGTCTTCTGTTTAATAGTTTTTTTTTTCTTATATGGCATTATGTGTTGGGCCTCATGTTTTTTTTTTCTATTCTCATCTTGGGGATTTAGGTTTACGATCTGTTTGTTTTCATTAAATCTAATCTCTTTTTAATCAACCCCAAATTGACTCATTTCGTTTCCTTTTCTCTCGCCCTCATTAAACCCTAATCCAAGATCTCCTTCAATCCAAAAACTCATCCTATCTGTTTATCATGGGTATCGACGTATTGGACATGATGTTTTCGAGGAAGAAATGGTTATCATATCTTATGAAGCGACGTGGCTAAGATTCTCGATTTCGATTTACGTGTCTATATTTCCAGAGACATTTTCCGGCCAAGGATCTGTTTCATTGCTTTTAATAAGTATGGACATGTTGTTGATTCTTTTCTTCACTGAAAGAGATCAAAGGAAGTACAAAGATTTGGATTTGTCAAATTTATCAATGTTTCTTAAGTTGGAAGATTGGTGGGTTATTTATGTACGGTATGTTTGGTCGTTAAAGAAGTTACAGGCATTAAGGCATGATTGTGGGCAGGCACCTTTGAATGGCAGGAACATTCGTAATTCGAAGAGTGATGATAGACATTTAGGTGGGTTCAAGGAGCCTAATGTTAGGCCAACGAATGGGAATAAAGAAACCAGGAATAATTCGTTTGCTTTTGTGTTGAAATCGAACCAGCCTAATAATTTGTCATCTTCTAACTTATTGATTCATGATTCCTTCTGTATTGCTCTTGGATGATGATTGTTAATCAGCCAATGATCTCTCTTGTGTTGCTATTGGAAAAATTACGAGATATTAACGCCACTATCTAAACATTTCTGTGTCCTTAACGATGAGGGCTTTGATGGCTTAAAGATCTCTTATTTTGGTGGGTACTGGGTCCTGATCCAATCCAAATCTTGTGCTTCCATAAGAAAAAATTGTTAATCGTGCTGTTGTATTGAATTGGTTCCCATGAAACTTGGTAATGCTAATAAATTCTTTTGTGAGCGATATCTGACTTGTTTGGATTGCATATAGAAGGCTCCCTATGTTTGCTTGGAACAACAAAACGCTCTTCCAATTGTCGTCTCTTGGGGTACTTTGACTTCCTGTCGATTCTGGTAGAGGATAGTTCGTTGCCGTACCGAAAAAGTTCATGTGTGGACTACCAAGGTTAGTACTTTATCAATGATCGTACCAAAATCATTGCTAACAGGAACAGTTTATTGGTTCGATTAGAGAAACTAGAACCAGGGTCTCCTGTACTAGACGGATGAATTTTGTGAATCATCTTCTGATGATGGAAATAAGTAGGAGAGAAAAAAACAATTCATATTACTGGGGATGCGAATGATAATGTTTTCAGAGTCTGCTTCATGAATGAGAATATCGAAAACGTTTATTAATGAACAGGAACCTCCTCAAGATAAGATATCAGAAGATCCTTTTGGTATTTACAACATTCTTAATAAGCAAGATAATAAGGAGGCGGGTCAGGATAGCGATCCTTCTCACCCTCCTGGTTTCACTCAAGAGGTAAATGTTGGTGTTAGTGTTAATCAGCCTGTGCATTCTGATATCAGTCCTAATATAGGGGGATCTCAAAATGTTAGAAAAAAATAAAAAAAAATAACTTAAATGGCGTTAACCGATCTTTGCTTAAAACTGGAAGGATCAAATTATGGTTGTTATTGAAAACTTGGTGGAAGTCGGTCAAACTATGGGATGCAACAGGGCCGGATGCAAGAAAAATATAGAGAATATTGTAGCCTCCTCATGGAGGATTCAGTGGTCTATAAATGAAGTTATGTCTTTAAACATTCAGGTCATTGGCAATCAGCAAGAAACAGGTGGATTCGGGAGTTAAATACTAAGAATAAGATTAACTTTGTTGCTATTCAAGAAACAAAGTTGGAGAGCATTAATCTTTTTTCTATCAAAGATTTATGGGGTAATTCTTTTTTTGACTTTTCTTTTAGTTCTTCTGTTGGTCTTTCAGGAGGAATTCTATGTGTGTGGGATCCTAATAGCTTTGCTAAAGATAATGCCACCATTTCTGATTATTTTGTGGCGGTTCGTGGTACTTGGCTTTCTACTGCTACTAAGGTTATGTTTGTTTCTATTTATGCTCCTCAAGATATCTCTGAGAAGAAATCTCTATGGGAATATATTACTCACATTATTGATACATGGGATGGAGAATGCATTATTTTAGGCGATTTCAATGAAGTTAGATCAAAACAAGAAAGGTTTGGGACGATTTTTAATGAAACGGGCGCCAATGCTTTTAATCACTTCATCTCTACTGCTGGGCTTATTGATCTTCCCCTTGAAGGATATTCGTTTACTTGGGCTATCAAACGGCCAAGAAAATGAGTAAATTGGATAGGTTTTTAATTTCTGAAGGTTTACTTCTGAAATTTCCTTCTCTGTCAGCTATTTGTCTTGACAGGCATCTTTCCGATCACAGACCCATCATTATGCGCGAAGTTGTTACTGATTTATGGCATCCTTTTCGTGTTCTATCAATCTTGGTTTCACAAGAAAGGTTTTGATAACCTCATAAGGTTCGTGGCGCTATTCAGTTCTAATGATTCTATAAGATTATTCTTCTAAAGAAATGCTTCAGGCACTTAATGATATCCATAAAAGAGTGGTGTAAAGATGATATAAAACGCTCTAATGATACTTGCTTTTCTATCAAAGCTCGGTTGTCTGATCTTGACAAGTTATTCGATAATGGGCTTAGCAACGAGGAGTTAGTCACTGAAAGGATTTCTCTCTTAAAGGAGCTTCATAATTTCTATAAAAAAGTCACTCTTAGTCTCTGGCCAGAAAGCAAAGTGAGATGGGCCATGAAGGCGATGAAAATTCCAAATATTTTCATGGGATAATTAATATAGAAAGATCGCAACTTGCTATTTCGTGTGTTCTCATAGATGAGATTGGAATGACGGAACCTTGCAGGTTAAAACGAATTCTCATGCACTTTGCCAATGATTGAGAGTCCTTATGGTCTCTTGTATTGATATTGATAGTCATTTGTTCAATAGCTTTTTTGACAGGTGGATGACTTGAAGTGTGATGTTACGTTTGATGAGATCAAGAAAGCGGTTTGGGATTGCGAAACCAATAAATCGCCAGGTCCGGACGGTTTCTCATTTGATTTTATTCGTACTTTTTGGGATATTCTTAAGCAAGATTTTGTTAATGCGATCCGTGAGTTTTTCATCTCAAGTAAGTTCCCTCCTGGATGTAATTCATCCTTCATTGCTCTAATCCCTAAGAAACATGATGCGAAGTTTGTTAAAGATTACAGGCCAATTAGTCTCATTGGGTGTTTTTACAAGATCGTTTCTAAGATTTTGGCTAATCGTCTTAAGATGGTAATATCTGAGCTTATTAGTGATGTTCAATCTGCTTTTGTATCCAACCGTCAAATTCTTGACGGTCCTTTCATCTTAAATGTGGCTTATTTCTTGGTTGCAAAGTCATAAATCGAAAGCCATGATTTTTAAAGTGGATTTTGAAAAGGCTTTTGATTCTGTGAGATGGGACTTCTTAGATATTATTTTAAGAAACTTTGGGTTTGGCATTAAATGGAGAGGATGGATTCAAGGATGTCTTTCGTCGGCTATGGGATCTATTTTGTTAATGGTAGTCCGACCGCTGATTTAAAGTTCCACTAAGGTTTGAAGCAAGGAGAACCCTTATTCCTTATTGTTCATCTTAGTTATGGAAAGTTTGCATTCTTTCTTTCAATAACTATCATAAATGCAGGATCTTTTTAAAGGTATCGATTGATGGATTCGTTGATTGTTATCTCATCTTTTCTATGCTGATGACGCAATCTTCATTGGCAAAATGGGATAGAGCACACATCCTTACCATAGTTGTATGACTTCAAATGCTTCTTTTCTGGCATTAGGGTCTTCAAAATCAATATTCTTCAAGAGTACAACCTCATGGGCATTGGAGTTCTCTAAGAGGAAGTTTTGCGGCAGCTAAATTATTGGGTGTTCTACTTTTTCCACTCCGTTTCTTATCTTGGTGTCAAGGTTGGGAAGTCTCCTATCTAGGAGAAAAGGCTTGGGATGAGATAAGTGGTAAGTTATCTAACAGATTATCAAAATGGAAAATTAGACTCTTTCCTGCTTGGTGGACGTCTTACGGTTAATCAAAGATCTGTCCTTACGTCCTTGCCTCTTTTTCATATGTCGCTTTATAAAGCTCCTTTTGGGAGTTCTTCGTGTACTTGGAATCACTTGCAGAAAATTTTTTTAATGGTGCCGATATAAATGAAAAGGAGATTTTCTTAGATTAGTTGAACAGATTTTGCTTCTAAACAAAAAAAGGGAGGGCTAGGTGTGTCCAGCTTCTTTGCGCTTATAGATCCTTATTATTTAAGTGGGTTGGAGATTCTTTCGCAGGATAGCCATCCCCTTTGGCATCGTCTTAATGCTGTTTTTATATGGCAATCGTTATCCTTTGTTTCACAGTTCGGTTTCCAGTTATCCCCTTTGGAATTGTATCTATGAAAGAGGCTACAATTCTTTGTCGCAAAAAGGTATTAACTTCTTGCGCTTTTCGAAAAAGAAAGTGGGAAACGTGCTCGAAACACTCTCTTTTTGGAAGATTGTGTTGGATTAATGATGTCCCCCATAGCAGATCTTTTTCCTGTGTTATGCGTGGAGCTCAAAAAAGGTATTACCGGTTGCCAGATAAACTCATTGATGCTTGTTTGTTGCTTCTTTTTGTAGAAATCCCGTGGAATGGGTGGAAGAAGAGAAGATTCACCATCTTTAGTTGAACTTGTTGGGTCCACGATATCTTTATCTCCTTCCAATGATCGATGGGCTTGGCTTCTGGATCTTTGGTGAGTTTTCGGTTCCAATTCGGCTAGAACATTTATTGATGATATTCTTTTACCTTTTGTTGGTGACTTTACTAGATGGGTGAAAGTGGTTCCAATAAAGGTAAATATTTTAGCGTGGAAAGTTTGTTTGGATAAGCTCCCCACGAGACTTAACCTTTCACTTCGTGGGATTGATATTCCTTCTATTATATGCCCAAATTGTGGTTTAGCTGGAGAATCATGCTCGCATCTTTTCTACTCTTGTAATTTAGCTCGGACTTTATGGCGTAAAATTGCTCGATGGTGGTTGATATTCCAGATTTTTCTTGTTACGAAGAATGGATTGCTTGGTTCAAAACTACTCGGTTTTCTAAAGCTCAAAAGGAAGTGCTAGAAGGGGTCTTTTATGTTATGTGGTGGATGATTTGGAAATTCCGCAACCAAGTGCTTTTTGGATCTTCTCATCCGCGTATGGAGCTTCTTTTTGATGATATTGTTTCGTACTCTTTTACTTGGTGTTCCAATAGATGTAAAAACAATATTGATTGGATTTCCTGGATGAAATGTCCTAAATCCATATCCTTGTAATTTTCTAGCTTCTTGCTAGTTTTTTTATTAATTTCAATTTGCCGTTCAAAAAAAAATGGTGTACGCAATTATTAAAGGTTTTGTCAAATAAAATAAAGGTATGTCTTGAATCCTTTTATACATGTTTACTGCTAGTATATCTAAGAGTTTTATTCCCATTCTACTTGTATATGAATAGCATTGTTTTATACATTTATTTAAATGAAAATACAAATGTAGTGATCTGTTTTAATTCATGAATATCTTGATTGCGTTCTTTTACGATTATCCATGTCGTTTGAGATTAAAGTTCTTGCTTGCTCCTCTAAATTAAACTATTTTTGTAATTTACAAGAACATAAAAATGTTTTATTATGATTACATAAAAAGAATCAAATAATACATCGTTATTTTTTTTTAATATAAGATCCCCAAGATCTATTAGAACTAAAAAAAGATATCATAACCTCATGTTATGATTAAACCTCAAGTTATTGTTATATCTTTTAAAGAACCTCAAGTTCTTTGTTATTTGTTTAGATTAATTACGATAACATGACCTCATAGTTATTGGTATCATGTATTTCTTTAAAGAACCTCAAGTTCTTTGTGATTCCGTTTTTAAATGAATCATGATAACATAACCTCATAGTTATTGTTATCATTATTTTCTTTGTGAACCTCAAGTTCAATTAGAGAATCACAACAACATAACATAAAGTTATGAATACGATGGTTCAAAGAACCTAAACTTCTACTATGATTCCCTTAAGAGAATCAATAACATAAACTTAAGTTATGTTACAATTTTATTTTTGAACCTCTAGTTCATATTTTACACTGACTCTTAAAAAAAGAATCATAATGTATCATGACCTCATGTTATGATTACACTTTCTTTTAAGAACATCATGTTCTATATGATTCCTTAATGGGATCACAAATAAATACCACATAAGAATATCTAACGGTGAAAGATCCGTTAAATGTATGTCCAAATCTAAAAGATATATTTGACCATAAAAAGTAAGAAATTCTTATAAATGCGAGCACATTTTCGCAATATTGAGTATTACATCTCAATGATAAAAAGAAAATATGCGATGAGATGGTTAATGCCTCGAATATGCTCGTATATCAAGAACGGTGCTTTGATATAAGTTTTTTTTCTTAATAAAGCAATAAGTATTTGAACAAACATGATAAACCTATATACTAAATATGGTGAATTATGGACGTGGTGAAGTAATTATTGTCGTGTTAATTCAAAGGAACTGGTTGGCAACCTCAAGTTGCAAGATAAAAGATGAAATGATCTTCATTCCCTCATGTGAATGTGATAGTATAGTTATCAACATATAAATCTACATTCCCTCAAGTGAATATGATAAAATGATCAATATAAGATCTTCATTCCTTCAAGTGAATGTGATAAAATGATCAATATAAGATCTTCATTCCCTCAAGTGAATGTGACAAAATGATCAACATAAGATGTTCATTCCCTAAGTGAATGTGATAATGTAATGATAAATTTCTAAAGATCATTTATCATGGTAATGGATATGGTCGAGGTAATATGACAATGACAAACCACTATTAGTGGCAAAAATAAGAAAGGAGCAAACAAAAATATTATTTATGCAATAAAAATGCAATGTGATGTATGCAAAATACACGTGTCAAAAATATTACACACTATTTATAGATGTAAGAATATATGCTAATACATTATCCTCCGTAAAAGAAATACAAAATTATCATGAGGAACGAAGTTCAATATTAAGGATGCATTATATATATATTTTTTTGTATCTTCCTCGACATGCATTATATAAAGATTAGTAAAAGCTAATCATAGCCATAACATAAGTTATGAGCAATAATTATAATATTTTTGGCATGACTGGTTACACCATCCCGAGTCATTAATGATGCGAAACTATAGAAGAATAAGATTCTTCAATCTAATGTTGTTATCTCTCAAAAGAAGTTGATTATTAATCTATTAACTAGAATGGGACTCAATTCCTCAATTTTCTGGAAAGAAAACAAGTGGATATATGTAGGCATACAAATCCATTGTATGAACCATTTAGAGTTTAAAATCGATGCATCGTCTAAATGGTCATTAAATCGCAACCTCAAGTTTGCATGATTAATAGCTCAAAATGAGCCTAACATTCCAGAGTATTATTTAAATCATGATTTCGATGAATTACTTTAAATTTTCATGTATAAGAGAAAAAACTTTTGTTATTTTATGGTGGGCATTTTATATTTTACACAACAACAAAATTCGCATTATGCAATATGTTATTATAAATCCTTTTTTTATAAACTGGTTTTGTTTATTAAACCAAACCTTACCATTTAATTTTTTTGTGCAAATTACTCCACCTAAATGCACATATACGGGATATAGAAGAAGGATAATTCCTTCAGGATGAGAGAAGTAGCTGTAAATTCAGAATGAATTATCATATTCTATTGATCCTCGAAAGAAATTTTATGAAATTATTTTTTAATGAATAACCTAATAGCCATACATAAACATTGGCCAAAAACAAAATTTCAGCTACTTATGCTCTGATTATAAGTTGTCCCTCAAGGACACTATTTTATTATGACATGCCTCAAGCATGGTAGACAAATTGATTCCAAATAAAATCCTCGATAAAAAATATGGAGCATGAAAACAAGATGGTTGTTCGAGGTATAAAAGACCCCATGATAGTCTCATAAAGAGGCACTAGACATTAAGATTCCAAAGAACCTCAGATAGCTAATGAGATCTCAATAAATTCTATCTTGTCTTGAATTATATGGAATCAAAAACAAAAACGACGTCGATAAATTTGTCTATATATAATATATTGCATGCTATTATGCATGATGAGGATCATAAATCAATTAATATCTAAATGTGCGCTCAACGAAATGATTGGCCAGCATAAAAAGACACAGTATCTTGCAAATACTAAAAGTATTGAAACGTGAAGTTCATACACGTAAATGTGTAAAATCTATTGGATATACATCGGTTTTTGCAGTGAACCGAACTAACTTGCTCTAAAGTTATGTGCTTTAAACTGAGTTGTGAAATAAATTAAATTCACAAACAATATGTTGATTATTAAGAGACATATTTCTCAAGGTGGATGTAAATATCTTTTTGATATTTGGGAGAATAAGCTATTTATTTTTCCTATTATGGTATTTCATAGAGCTCTATATTCTCCGAAGATATGTAATGCTCAAGCATGCTCACATGTTCAACTTCATAGAAACATTAATAATTCAGTTTTCCTCAATAACTTTATTTGATCAAATTGAATGAATCCTTATATTGATCAAAATCATTTTGGACGCATATTATATGAATTGCTTTTGCACATGTCTTTAAGGGATGAGTGGTCTTCAAGTACCATAAATAAGTGCAACTGAGGTTTGTTGTCAATTTTGCAATTACTATGCGTCATGAAAAGTGTATTTTTCTCTTTTAGTATTTGTAGATGCATTGTATACTTTTCAACTAATGCATTTGATATTGGGTTGGAAGCTACACATATATTTTTTCATTTTTTGCAGGACTTATTCTTAACATCAACAATTTGGTGAACTTCAATACAAAGTTGTTGCCAGCAAAAGTATTCGAGCAATCGATCTTTAGAAGATTTAGCTTTCGATTGCTTGAAATATATACAAAATTGAGGATGGAGGCATTATGGTCACTCGCACTCTTTTCCTTCATCAAATTTTTTATTCATTGGGTTTTTCTTGGATAGGTTTTTAATGAGGCAGTCTATAACATATAATGAACGATGAATATCCAAGGAGGAGTATTGTAAATAGTTTGGGCTTATGGGCTTATGGGCTTATTGGCTTATGGCTATTCATCTTTATATCAACATGCCCGTTAGGGTTTTACATGTATAAATATCACATACCTGTAACCTCTTGGATGATCTATCTCATAATAAAATTCTCTCTTCCTTTCTCATTCTTGTGTCATTGTTTATTATTTTACAACAGTTTCTGAGTTCTTTTTGGAGAGAAGAGGAAAGTAAATTATGTCAAATTCCCCCTCCTAATCTTCTTCCTAAATTAGGATGATTTGGAGAGAAGTGGAAGTTTAGGTTTAATTTGGTCTCACTTATTCTCTTTTCTTTCCAACCGGGAATACAAAACAAAAAATCAATTTTTTCCCTCTCCTCTTCTCTTCTCTCTTCTTTCCATTTTTCACTCGGAACAGAGTGTAAGTATCTATTTTTTTTAATGGTTCATTTTGAAATGCTTATATGATATTATGG
>BQNB010070747.1:0-22327 GCA_026074375.1 Tanacetum coccineum
TTCTAAAATCCTAATAGTAAGCAAATAAAGGGACAGTTTAAATTTAACTACAAAAAAAAACAATATAGGAAAGTAAATTTTAACTAAAAACGTAAAACGAGAATCCTAAACGGGACCTAAAAACCCTAAATCATTAAAATTAAGCCTAAAATGATCTTTTAGGTTTTTATAAGACTTAATTGACTAAAAAGCTAAAACAAAGAAAACTAGACTAAAACGAAGGAGATTTGAGCTTGAAAACACTAAAAACTTGAACAGGAATGAATCCCGTTCTTTAAAAAATGAAATTTTACAATTTAAACCCAACGGAAGCAAAACTAATTTTCCTAGAAACTATATGATAAAAGAAAATTTTCTAAAAAAGAATTATATTTTTTTCACCTTTTTATATTTTTTTTATGAATTAAAAACGATTTTAATGAAATTAAATGATTAAAAATACTAAACTATTTATGAAAATTTTGAAAAAATTACGAAAAATAGCTTGAACAATGAGGAATCTAGAAAAAATAAGCTTGGAAACACAGCTTATCGAATATGCTGAGAAATAATCCAAAACAACTTAGTATACTAAAATGCCTAAAATGTGTATAAGAAATTAGTTTTGTAAAGAAAGAATGAAAAAGTCCCCAGAGCGCGTTGGTTGAGTGTGTGTGTTGTGAGGTTTATAAAAGGGTTGAGGAAGGTTGAGGTCGTGGGTTCGAGCCTTGCTCACCCACGATTTCCCTTCTTCCCCTTTTTAATTTTTTTGTAAAAACTTTAAAAAGCAAAGTTATAGAACAGCTAAAATTAAAGCAATTTTAATAAAAAAAATATTTTTAAAAAGCACTAAATAAGCTGGAAAATAAGCTGAAAATAACAGTGGGCTTTTTACCCTTAGGACCAAAATTGCTAAACTGTTTTGGTAATTTCTAAACTAATAAGCAAAGCACAAGGGCAAATAAGCTAAGACAAGCTTAATACTAAACCTAATAAGCAAAAACAAACAAAAATAAGCAAGGACATTAAGCTGGAAAAAGCTATAAACGACAGAAGTACTAAAAGGCTTAAAAACTTAAAAATTTTAAGCTAATATGCAAATAAGCTAAAAATAAGTTCTAAACTTAAGGAAATAAGCTAAAATTGACTTAAACTAACCTAATAAGCAAGAATCAAGCTAAAAACTACAAGCAATAAGCTAAAAATCTAAATTGAGCTTAATGGTTTAAACTATTAACCAAACAGTCCCATAGGGCACCTTTGAGCTTATTTTTATATAAGCTACTGGAACCTTATGAAAAACTAGCTTATACCAGCTTAAAGACTGGCCAATAAGCTACTTAAAACTACTTTTAGAAACTATTTTGAAAATCAAATGCTTAATGAAAAAGCTGCTTATGCAGTTTTACCTTATTTTTGGTTTTTTAAATGAAAAGATAAAGAGCTAAAGTGCAGATCAAAAACAGATATTCAAATAAGCTTTTTAAACTAAATTAAGTTCTAACCTATATAATATGGCCTACAAACTACTTGTGCTATGAAAATCAAAAGCTAACAACTACTTTTGCTTGCTGAATTTTCAGCTTGAAAATGGCTATTTGTCTGTTTTACTATGCTGATGCATTTGACCACAAAAGTGACCAATTCTTAAAACTAATTGATGCAGACCTTAAGACTTGAATTCTACACTAATTAAACACTTAAACAAGAGCAAATTGATTGTCAAAACAAGCTAGAAACAAATTAAGCTCAAAGTCCCTAAACACCTGATCTTATTAACACATATTTAAATAACCTACACTTAAGCTTGATCAAAACTTTGTTTTATCTATAAAAACCTTAAATCCTAGCTTTATAAACCCCAAAAAGAGATTTCAAATCAATTTAAAAGACCAAATGACATAGACAGTACTAACTTATGTTAGTACTGCCTTTAGCCAAACACCCCTTTAAATTGATCAAAACCATTTTTAAGCTTATAAGTTTAAGAATTAAGACTAGAAACTCAAATACCAGATAATGCAGAGCTTATATTAGGCCTAATGATCAACTTTCAAGAATCAAATAAGCTAAAACTACAAGCTACAAGCTAAAGCTAATTTTTATGGATTTTTTAACTGTTTTATAACTACAACTAATAAAATGGGATTTAGACTATAAATTGAACATAATAAGCATATAATAACTATACTAAGCTACAATAAGCTAATTTAAACAGCAATAAGCAGAAAATAAGCAGTATTAAGCTATATTGCAATTTTAAGCTATAAAATGAAAATGAGAACTTACAACAGCCTTTGCACAAACAAGGCTTATCAAATGCTCTTATGAGCTAATCAACAAGCTCTAGCTTATCATAGATAAGCTAGTGTGTCCTGGAAACCCTTCCATTTCTGGTTTCCCTTCCAAAATTAAGCTGAGGTAAATTTGAGGGTGGATTTGAGAATTATTAAGCTCATTTAAGCTTTAAGAGCTTAAATGAGAGTATAGCTAGCTTATGAGTTAATTAGATAGCTTATTTAGCTTTAACAGAGTATAAAAGAGCTTTTTAGACCATTATGCATTTAAGTAAAAACAGGAATTAACAAGTGAACAATATGAAAACTAAACTTTTTATTGATATTTAAAACTGATTACAAGCTTAATAGAATAAAATTACATTTAAATTGAAAAACAATAAGTTAAAGTTACATAAAATAAGCTATACTAAACTAAAATTATACTACTCCTAGATATCTCTTGTGAGTGAGTAAGGCCTTGTATTTATAGGAGCTGAGGGAAGGATCTAGACCCCTGCATACGCTCCTCTTGAACTCTAATCTTGGCCTTTCAATCATTGCCAATCATTGGATGCCCCTTCTTAGCCCTTGGATCAAAATTGAGGCACACGGATTGCCAGCGTGGCAATCCCGTATCTTTGGAGTGGTGTGCTTCTTTTGCATTGATTTCAGTGTAATATTCCCCTTTTTGGTGTGCTTCTTTGGATATCCGCGTGTCATTCCTTGAGGGTCTTGGCCAATCAAAAGCTAGGGATGACGTTTTCTTTGCTGAGATGGCACATAGTACTTGGAATCTTCTTTTGGCTACGTCAATTGAGATTTACCCTTTGTTTTTTATGCAGGTAAAAATGAAGACGATGATGAACAGTAAAACGACCTTTCCCGCGCCTTTTCTTTCCTTTTTATAACTTTGTTTGACCCAGGGGTTTGGGGGTTTGACTTGGGCCCGGGTATAAAAGGAATGGGCCACGGTTTGGTATTTTGGGCTTGGTTATAAATGGTTTTAGGTTTTTATAAGAGATAACGACCGTTATCTCTTTTATAAAAAGGAGATAACGGTGTTAGGGTTTAGGGACTTATGGTGAATATGAGTTAACAATAAGGGCATTTTGGGTATTTTGAGGATTTTGGCATTTTGTGGTTGACCAATGTTGACCAAGGGTTGACTTTTGATGACCTTTTGCTAGAAACTTCTGGCTCTTGTGCACTCTATCCGTTCCCGTGTCCGTGTTTGTCCGGTTTTGACCGTTTTCTTGTGATTTTTGCATATCCGTACCTACACATTCACAAACAACAAAATACACAAATACAAGCATATTTTTGCACATTTTGATCATTTAAGGGCCATTTTGGATATAATAAGGATATGTGATTTCTCACATATCAAAATTCCCCAAACTAAGTGATTGTCGTGTCCTCACGCAATATTATATGCTCTAAAACCAAATACCTCAAAACTTCCCCAAACTAAATCTTTGAAAAGTAGCAAAGACTTTTGTGGGGAGAGTTAAGAAATCACAAGCTTTAAAACACCCCATTTTCCCATTTTTCAAAACTTTTTCCATTTTTATGATTTTTTTTATTAATTAATTACCTAGAATATTCTGACTTTTGTTATTTCCATAACCGTTAGGGATCATAGAACAAGATGCATTTCGATCCGAGAATGCCCCAAAAAGGATAAATTCATCGTCCCCGACTTTTCACTTATCCAAACCAAGCTTAAAACGAAATCACAGTTAAATATCAGTAAAGATGCTAACACTACTCATATTTGTAATTTGTGAACTTTTCACTCCCGACAATTATTATATCTTAGGTGAATGTGCTATTTTGAATTTCAACCATGGATCAACGTTTTGCAAAATACTATGCTTCACGTTCCACCCGAGAATAATGAGTTTGAAGGCGAGATCATCCCATGTAGCGACTTTCGTCTCGGCACATCCCAACCTTGCGGTTAAGTGACCAGGTTTTTGACACCCCACAGAGACTAGTATCGAGACTCACGGACCTTAGGTTTCAACAACTCTCAGGTTTTCCGTATATACATAGCTTATAAAAATAAAATAATAATAGCCAAAGTTCAAAAGCATATTTGAATTTAACAAAAAGAGATCTTTTATTCACACTTAATATTAATCATTTATACAGTTTGTAACCCTCGACCTTTTAGAAGGCTGTAACATCGGTTGTGAGCCGGCAGGATGCAGCAAACTTTTATCAGTCTCGGATAATTATTCTTACTATGGGTTTTCTTTAGAAGGCTGTAACATCGGTTGTGAGCCGGCAAGATACAGCAAACTTTTATCAACCCACAGTTTATATTTATCATATTTTTGCATTTTTCATCATTTTCATTTTATTTTATTTTTTTATTTTATATTGGGAAAACGTCTTTTTGAAAAATTCAAGTATAAATTTGAACTAAGTCTAAAGTTTTTGCTATATACTACATGATTACTGATGCCATCAAAGAATCAGTTGGATACAAGTAATACCAAATCAAGAAGGATAAAAGTAAGAAAGGCAAAGCTGAAGAGGAACCCAGAGCAACATGTGTCTCTTGTTAGAAGATGATTGTGTCGTTGTGTAGTTGTTATTAATGTATCAAGCTTTACTATTTATTTTATGCCAACTATACCCAAAACCACACTTTAACGGCAGATGTACCCCGTTAAATGTAGCTTAGTTGGTAAGTAGGGTGTCGATCACTGAGAGCGAGAGCATTAATTCCTAATTCTATCAGTATTTTAGTTATCTAAGTTAAACCTAAAAGTAATGCAAAAGGGGGGGTTTTAGCCTGAGAGACTGGCACGGTTTTGTGTATCTAACCTAAGGTTTTGATGACAAGTAAAGCAATAAACACATAAGAAGACAAACAAATGATAGAGAAGCAGTCGAGAACTAATGTAAGAAAATGTATCAACCATGAATAATCCGATAAAACACAGGTTTGTTTATTTAGTGTAATGATTGTCTTATCTCGAAGGGCATATCATTCCTAGACTTAGGCGGTACTTCTTCCTAAGACCTAGACACGCTAATTCTGTCACAATTAGACGCATCCGCATAAAGCATCGTTATGTTAATTATAATCTATCTTAGGATCTAAATAATGGTGCTCTTACTAAACCCTAGCTCATCGAGACTTTACTCACTTACTGCTTAACGGCTCTTATATTCAAGTAGTCCACTTGTCCGAGTCTTTACCATTGGAATAATAACGTGCTCGTTGATACCATAATGTCACTTATGCTCAACTAAGGTCACTAGACTAAAGGAAAGATAGGTTAATATTTGTGATCCTACGATCTAGGATATATAAAATGCAAATGGGGCTATCCTGAGACTCTTAACCTACCCAAACAACACCGAAGTTTGAGCGCATTAAATATGTAGGACTAGACCCAGTTGAATGATAGATCACATACTTAAGCATGTAAACGAGTATAAATTGATAAACATAATCAACAATCAACGATAAATTAAGCAATCGATATAAACAAACCAAACATTAGATCTTCCCCCAAAAATTTAAACCCCAAGTTGGCTGATACCTAGTGAATCAGCCAATAGTCATTGTACAAAATACACACGTTTGATATATGAACGATAAAAATAAGAAACCTAATCGAACTAGCGTATTCGGTTGCGCGAAGATTACCAAGAGTTTTCCTATGATACTGAGGCTCTTTACTGACCTCTAGGCTCCTTTTTCATCTCCTTGGTCGACTTGGTGGTTTAGGGATTCACTTGCATACCTAAAACTGAGTTTAGGTTCGTCTATTTATAGGGTCTAGAAATTGATCGATACGTCATATCGAGCGATGTGGGATACGGCGTATTGGGGATTTCTTGGAGTAAGGACCACGTTTGATATCTTCCAGAATATTTTATTACTATATTATGAATACGGCGTATTGATGTCTCCTGGAATACGACGTATTGGGTCTCCAATCCTACCTGTCATTTGTGAATGTAGCACGATACGCATATCTTCTTGATGATAAAGACTATTGAGGTAAACTATTTGATTTCATATCGTACTAAAGTAATTATATACATGCTTATCGTTTGATGGGACTACGAACGTATTCTTCAAAGTCAGGCAATGGTCTTTTGATTCGTCAAAGTCTTTGATACGTCGTATAGGTCTAGAATAATACGGCGTTTTTTCTGTTAGATCAGTAGACTTTCTCGAACTCTTCGTTTATGCTCCAAAATATGTGCCTTTTAGCTAATCTTCACCAAGTACTCCATAATTACCTGCATCTAAATACAAGAGATTTAAGCAACAATGTCGTTTGCAATAACTATACAAAATGGTTACAACCATGGGATAAATTAACCTATAAATAGACGTTATTTGATGTATCAAATATCCCGCCACCTTGAATCCTACTGTCTCAAGAGCCTTTAAAGTTGAATAAAAATGTATCCCCAAGGATATTTTCCGTTTAAAGCACTTATTCGATCAATTACAAGTACACAACCAAACACCTCACGAAATAGGAAGATGAAAACACTCAAATCACTCAAATAATCTATGTGGTAACTTGTAACTAATTCGCTCAATTGCTCGGTCGTGACAAGTATTCTATCATAAGCTTGGCAAGGATACACATCTCTCACCACTAAAGCCAAGTAACCAAGTTTTATATATGTAAATATTGTGTTTTTGTATAAAAGCTTTACGGTTGATCATTCTACAATCTTTCACCAGAAGTACCACTCCAACAAGGCAGTTGAAGCACACATACATGGTCGTAACGACAGAATAGACATGTGTTTTCGATCACATCCTCATTCGAATTTAACCAACGGTTAAGATGAAGAATGATATAAGGTATGAACCTTCTAACTTTCACCAAAAGTCGTAAACCAACGAGGCAGCTAAGACATGCATACATGGCCGTAACGACGGAATAGACATGCATGTTCGAACAAGTCCTCATTCGCGTAAAACCAGCAGCTAATCATCAGGTGAGAGGGAAGTAAATTGTTGTTAAATAAAAATCAAGAAACAAATAGATTAAGACTTTAAAGTACAAGTTGCTAGATACTTTTTCCCGACCGTTACCATGATAAAGACACGACTATTTACAACGTCTTGATCATCGATCAAAAATAACACAAGTGGCGTTCTCAAACGGTCAACTCCAATCACCCAAAACTTTACATACTCTACAATGCAAGTGGTGATATCTTCTACTTTGTACAATACTCTACATCGTTGATTTTTGTTGCGTATCAACGAATAATCGATCCTTCGTGTAGTTCCTTCGGTAGTTGCGAAACGATTATCTTCAAACTTTCTTTCTCTTTCTTTTTGTATTTTTCTCATTTTTTCGATTTTTTTTACTAAACATTACTTCAAATCTCGGTGTAATTTCACCATCTTCACGATCATAATAATTCCGGATAATTCCTTCGTTCTTCGGTTTCACCATTAATTATGACGGCAGTAAAATCACATGAGTTTTGACTATAAATATACATTCCCATTTGCAATGTGCATATTTCCAACCCGCACAAAGATAGAAAATGACACAAGACTTGGGAAATACAAACTTTACACTTTAAGCAACTAGCAACTGTAAATTAAACTTAATCTAACAGGGTAGGTTAAGGTGTAAGGGTGTAACGAAACAAATAGTTGGTGTAATTCCTAAAGGATTGGCTCTACGGGTTGTTCTAGTGGATCTTCACTCTAAAGATGAGAGTGGAAAAGGGTTTAAACGGGAGGTTAACTAACCGGTGTAGTTAGTTAATAAGCAACATGTAAAGGCGATTTGGGTGTAATCCTAAAATTTACCAATTTAAACAAGTTACTCCAATTAAATTCATAATACTCATTATTGTGGTCTTGAATAGATATACCAAGCCAAGTTCTAAAGTCTACAACATCACCGGCACACTCATATTTTTGTGGAATTTGGGTAAACATTTAGAAACAGAAAGGCTAAATTCTCACAATATCTAACAAGGGTTATTGTGTGCGGGTTATGTAACATGTAATTTCACAAAAAGTATGCTTGAAAAAAAATTAAATTTGAGCATAATTTAAGCATTTTAGTGTGAAAATTAGGACAAGTAAACATTCTAATTCCATCCCCCCACTTGAATTATACAACGTCCTCGTTGTATATATAAAACATTAAATACGAGAATTTAAAAAGAATTAGAATGAGAAACTCCCTTGATATTTGCTCGGTAGATTCTCCAAGTTGCGTTTATAAGCAAGATTGTGTGTTGAACAGCCGTCTTGAGGTTTCAAGACTCCAACACTTCAAGATCTCCAGATTTTTAAATTTTTCACCAATATTCGTCGATTTTCTTTCACGAGGTCCTGTGTAAATTCTCAAAAAACAAATGCAATTCTATCTTCGTGTATTCGTTTGGTTAGACTCAAAATAAATACCTAAAACTGTACAGGAAGTCAATACGTCGTATCCATACCCCAGGATACGCCGTATTGATACCTATATCGAATACGTTGTATTCGTTTAACGAATACGCCGTATAGACTGTGCTGAAAATAAAGACTGGATAACGTCCAAAAGGTCAATACGCCATATCCATGGGGTTTGGATACGCCATATAGAAAATCTGGGAAGACAAACTCGATAAAAATTGAAAATACATTCCGGGTTGTCTCTCGGCAAGCACTTTTGTTTACAGAAAAGTCTTTAAGTTAGACTTGCCCCAATTTACTCCCATCCTTTATAAACAATTATGGGGTAGAACGTGGATGCCAAAGGCACATACAATCTTTATTAGGAAAAATGAATACATCCCTATTTAAGATGATTCATTTGTCCATTGATATTAAAATTTAATTCCTTGATAAAAGTTTCAGTTTTGAAAATTTTATTAGATGTATCATGACTTGTTTCCAAAAGCTTATTTGACCCATGTGCATAGGCACCAACATCGGTATTTATTACATCAGGTACCGGTTTGACAGATAAATCCCCCAAAGAGTGTTCAATATCGATTTTATCATCATCATTGTCCTTATCCGGTTTTAAATCATCCTGATATACTCCTCCATAGTAATGTTGGGGTCGTCCAAATTAACCAGTAGCAAATTTACTAGAAAAGAAAATTGTCAAATAGCTTAATACGTCGTATTCAGTGAACTGAATACGCCGTATTGATGATAGAGTTGAATACGTTGTATTGGATTGAAAAAAAAATATACGCCGTATTAAATAAATTGAATACGCCGAATTGAGTATTCGACTCAAAAAATTACAGCGAACTGTAATAATGCAGAAACACACAAACACACAATATGCAAAATATACAATGCAGAAAAAAACACACAAAACAAACACACAAATATGCAAATTAATCTAAACTATACTAAACTAAAAATACTAATAAAAAAGAATTAAACAACTTCACTCCCCAGCAACGGCACCAAAAACTTGATTGTGTCGTTGTGTAGGTGTTATTTATGTATCAAGCTTTACTATTTATTTTATGCCGGCTATACCTAAAAATAACACTTTTACGGGCAGTGTACCCGGTTAAATGTAGCTTAGTTGGTAAGTAGGGTGTGGATCACTAAAAGCGAGAGCGTTAATTCCTAATTCTATTAGTATTTTAGTTATCTAAGTTAAACCTAAAAGTAATGCAAAAGGGGGTTTCAGCCTGAGAGACTGGCACAATTTTGTGTATCTAACCTAAGTTTTGATGACAAGTAAAGCAATAAACACACACAAGAAGACAAACAAACGATAGAGAAGCGGTCGAGAATAATGTAAGAAAAACGTATCAACCATGAATAATCCGATAAAACGCAGGTTTGTTTATTTAGTGCAATGATTGACTTATCTCGAAGGGCATATCATTCCAAGTACTTAAGGCGTATTTACTTCCTAGAGACCTAGACACTAATTCCTGTCATAATTAGACCAATGTCGCATAAAAGCATACCTTAATGTTGAATATATACATCTATCTTAGGATCTAAGTAATGGTGCTCTTACTAAACCCTAGCTCATTGAGACTTTACCCACTTACTGCTTAACGGCTCTTTATATACTAGTAGTCCACTGTCCGAGTCCTTACCAATGGAATAAGAACGTACTCGTTGATACCAAGGTCACCTTATGGCTTAACTAAGCTCTCTAGACTAAAAGCAAGGATAGGTCAATATTTGTGATCCTATGATTCTAGATATATAAATTGCAATATGGAGAGCTATCCTGGACTCTTAGCCTACGCCCAAACAACACCGAATTTCAGCGCATTAAATATGTAGGACTAGACCCAGTTGAATAATAGGTCGCATACTTAAGCACGTAAACGAATAAAAATTGATAAACATAAACAACAATCAACGATAAATTAAGCAATCGAGATAAACAAACCAAACATTAGATCTTCATAAACATGGCTGATACCTAAAGGTATCAACCGATAGTCATTGTAAAAATACACACGGTTTGATATATGAACGATAAAAATAAAGAAACCTTACCGAACGCGTATTTGGTTGCGCGAAGATTACAAGAGTTTTCCTATGATCTTGAAGCTCTTTTCTAACCTTCTAGGCTCCTTTGTTTGTCTCTTGGTCGACTTGGTGGTTTAAGGATTCACTTGCATACCTAAAACTGAGTTTAGGGTCGTCTATTTATAGGGTCTAGAAATTGATCGATACGACGTATCGAGCGATGTGGGATACGGCGTATTAGGGAATTCTTAGAGTAAGGACCACGTATCGGATATCTTCCAGAGAATTTTAATACTAATCTTTGTGAATACGACGTATTGAGTATCCTAGATAGTGGCGATTGGGTCCTCTAATCCTTCGGGTCATTGTGAAGTGTAGGCATGGATACGCCGTATCTTCTTGATGGATACGACGTATTGAGGTAAAACCAACTTGTTCTTCTTCATTGACCAAAAGTATTATATACTGCGTACATGATGTGGATATGGTGTATTCTCAAAAGTCAGGGGCAAATGGTCTTATATGCGCTCAAAGTCATTTGGATACGTAGTAAAGTCTAGAATAATACGGGGTATTTTCTGTTACATCAGTAGACTTTCTCAAACTCTTTGTTTATGCTCCAAAATGCGTGACTTTTAGATAATCTTCACCAAGTACTCCATAATTACTGCAATTCCTTAATATACAAATGTTTAAGCAACAATTTCTTTGCAAAAACTAAACAAAATGGGTAATAACATAGATAAGATGACGCTATAAAAATAGAAACCCCCCCCTTTTTGATGTCATCAGAAGAGGAAAAGGTAAAGGGTATATGTGCATTGGCAACCAAGAAGTTAATGTCTCCAGCAAGCCTAAGAAAGTTGTTGTTCCAAGAAAGCCAAGAACTATCACTGTTGCTGACAATCTCATTGAACAGAACAATGGCATTTGAACTTGCAAAATTTGTTAGCATCGAGGAACAAAGACTTCAACAACGTTAAATCATGACATAGTTGACAATTGAGAAACAAGTTGAAAAAGATGTTGAAGAAGGATATGTTGCTAAAAGGGGACTGAAACTGAAAGGTGTTGCAACCAAAGATCCAGCAGTTTAATCACTACTTGCATTAAGAAAAGGATATAAGGAGAAAAGACATAAGCATGTAAGAAAAGAAATGAAAGCAGGCATAGGTGAAGGGTCTAGTGTTGCACAAGATAAAAATTATAAGTTTGAAGAAATCTCGAAATCTAATAGTGATGCAACACAAAGCTCTTCATGTTCAGACACTGACAAGGAAGATGATAAAGATGATACAGAAGATTCTGATATGGGTATCTATGAGGATGATGATAAAAGGGATGATGATGCAGTAGGATTTGGGGTATTCATGTATAACAAGTCTTAAGAGCTGCCAAAGTTTACTCCATTCAGTCTCGTAGTCACCTGCTCATCTATGGAGGATTTCACAAATCTTCTTCATGATTCACCTGTACAAATATTAACGGATTTACTGAGTAACTAGTTTTCACTGATGCCCAAACAACCTCAGTGGTGGCTAACCCAGAGGACAATCCTGAGGTATTAAGCTATTTATCAAGTGCATCTGATATACCGTTAGTACAAATTGTAGAATGTTCCAAGCTACTACTTTATTTTGTAGGGAAATGTTTACGACGAGCCCTGACTCATCATATATTATCTCACCAATAACTATAAAAACACATGACCTGGTCACTAATCCCTAATAAGGTTCACTCCAAGAAAAATCAAAGAAACTCATGGCAAAGGTAAAGCAAAACAAGCGAAAGTCTATCTTTAAACATGCAGTTGAGCAAAAGTTTAAAGGCTATGATCAGAAGCTGGAAGCTCTTACATCGATCAATGTTCCTGAAATAATCAAAGAAGTTGTCCAAGCAAAAGTTTTGACAGAAATGAAGAAGCAACTGCCTACATGCGTGCCTACAGCCATTGCCAAGATTGTTAAGCCTCGTCTCAACAACACTGTGCTAGAAGTTATGCAGAAAAATTAGATCAATCTTTTCACCACACCACCACCCACAACTGTTAATGATTTATCAGAGATGGAATTGAAACTAAAGTTGTTGAACAAGATGTACAAGAGAAAATCCTTTGAATCTCATGACACTCATCACAAGCTTTGTGATTTTCTATATAAATCCATATGCATTGATCAAGAAAACTATGGATGCCCAAGATACAGGAGCCATCGCATTAAGAGAACAGGCCTCAAACATCCTGCAGGATTCTCTATATGAACATGGGGGGAGAAAAGAAAAAAAAGGATGCTGGTGAACCTTCCTTTATATCTTCAAAGACTGACAAAGCTCCCATGGATTCAATTTAAGAAGACACTCATGATGAACAACCCTAAGACCAAGAAGATGAATATATTCAAAAAATGTCCTAACGCATGATGGTTTACAAAGAAGTCAGAGTTAGCAGATGCTACTAAAGCAAGGAAACCAAATTAGTTCGACCTGCTCTTGAATTCCAAAATGGATCAAAATGAAGAAGTGCATTCCTTGGTCTAGTCAACGAGTAGAAGTGGCTAAAAAGAATGAAAAGAACTCATCAAAGAAAGACAAGCCTAAACAATCGCAGATCTGGAGTTGGACTCGAAATTAGAAAAGGACAATACAAGAATGAAGTTGAGCTAGAGTATCATGTAGAAGCAATGAAATCCGCATCATATTAAAAGCACCTCAGTGGAGTAACTAGTGCGATGTGATGTTCCCAAGCCTTGATCCTTGATAAAAAAATTCGTAAGTAAAAAACCCCTACAACTGCTTCTACAACACAGATTTCTACTACCTTGTCAGCCTTAGCACAAAAGAATAGTATACCTCATCACTCACTAAACATTTTGCTGCAAGGTATCACATTGAAGGTATTGAAGACATGATTCCAGATAGATGGAGCCAAAAGATTCACCTTTACTAGATTGACGCTTTGAATGGTATTCATCATTGGGATGACACAAAAAAACATTTCTTCAAGGCAGAAATGGGTAATAGGTCATCACCAAGGTCTATTCTGACAAAGAATCATAATTGTTGTAAAAGTTAATGTGAAGAAGAAACGGGGTTATAGCTTCCTAACGTCAATTATTGGTAAGAGATCAGACGACAAGGAATATGAGATCAGTTATGAAGATCTGCCAAGACTTAACCTCAATGATGTTGAAGATATGTACTTACTGAAGGTCTAAAGGAAGCTACACCACCTTAAGAGGAAGTTTTAGACTGGCTTCAATAATGCACTTCTCCTTATCATTAGAAGAGTCATCATTTAGAATTGGATTAAAGATTGGGTGTGGAGAGTTATCAACGCACTCTTAACCTCACAAACCCGAGTTTTATATCCTATGGATTAACTAGAAGATACCATACACTACTTCGGGAACTGAGAAGGGAGTTGTCTACATGAATCAGCACAACATGAAATCCCTCATGAAGCTTGATGAAGTCCATAAGTTCTGTGATGGTACTCTTATGAAGGTTCAAGAAAATCTACTAGAAATGGTGAACAAGAATCAATTACGACATAGAAATAAGAGGTTGGAGGGCAGGGACTAGACAAAAACGACATCAAGAGATCAAATGAGATGCTAGAAAATATTGACAAGACTTTGAAGCGCATGGAGCAGCTAAGAAGGCTTGAAGAATACTTTGGTAGAAGACCTTGGACATTTGACCCGAGCACATTTGTAAGACCGTAGTAACCACCCCTTAGGGGTATAATTAATAGAAACAGATGAAAACTGTCTTTCCATGGTCGTATTTTTACATTTATTCAATTCGGGTCAGTAAAATTTAAGAACAAGCATTATCCTACATTCACGCTCCCTAGGTTAACAAAAGCATCGTCACATGCCTATATATAAGGCATAATAGGAGGGATGTGGTTTGAGTTTTTCCTTATTCAATGATTTAATCTTCTTTCGTTTCTCTTTCTATCTTTAGAAATCTTCCACCCTCCTCATCACTCCCCAACAAATACGATCGACGTATTTTGAGGCATGATTCGTCAACTAAAATTCTCATGCATTTGATCTATTTTGTATTTGGATAAGGGATATTAAGACAATTTTTATTTAATGATAATGATACTTGGTATGTTGTTATATTTAATATAAATTGTGTTCTATATTTGAATGTTTAATTCGTGAATAACATTTATTATTCTAAATTAGTCCATTTTCGATCAACATATAGGAATATTGTTGAACTAAGACAAATCTTAGTGATTGGTGATATTTTTGGATATTAAAGGATGTGTTTGCCAAACTCACATAACATTCATAAGATGCATATCGGACATTTCTAACTAACAAGATTATCACTTTATGGATCGGCGTCATTAAATGAATATTGTAAGTGATTTCATTTATTAAATCCTTAGACTTGAGATGCAAGTAGGTCTTGCATGTGTGGATAATCTTTCTTGTTATAGTTCAAGCTATCTTGAATAAGGTAGCTAATAAGGAGTATTTTCAGAAGTGATTGTGAAGCATATGACTTGACACTTGTAGTCAATATAGAATTTATTCCTTCAATAGTTAAACAATAATGCCACTGGGCCCCTCGTATGATTAATTAAATGTATGTGTGGCCGTACCCAAAGCTCATATAGAAATGTCTCAACGACTTTTGGTAATCTTGGTTAATTACATATACGAGAAACAAAATCGTTAAATAATGGAATGACTTAGATCAATATCTATTTTTTGCACGGTATCTGAAACAAAGAGATAGTAAATACTTAAATCATTTAACTGTAACTTTACGAAACTACACTCACGTATTCCTAGGCTTATTGACGTGTTGTTAGACGCTTACAAATGTTATTATATTATTTGAGACATATCCAAGTGGGAGCTGTTGCAATATGTACATATATCAAATAATAAATCCGTATACACAAATGATACGTTTATTAATGTAATTAATATATTTATAGTATATTAATTATATTAATATGTTTTATGAAATATTTAAAACGGTCTTTAATTATAACGTTAGACATTATAACTAGTTAATTGATATTAACAAGTGAGGGACTTGATAGTACGAAAACTAAAACCCATGAAGTTTTGGTTAAGACCGGTTGAACAAGAAAAGAAGGAAAGGTATGAGTGTCGTTTCTTGCAAACTTGAAGAGGTGTTGTATTATGACTTGAAGACCAAGTCATTAGATTATATAATGACATCTTGAAATCATTATTTAATGTGCCTAAAAACACACACGAACAAAAACTCATATCCCTAAATCTATATGCATGAAGCTGACGCATGCATGTAATCAATTTTATATGCATGAACTATATGTATGAGTAGTCATACTTAGCAAATAACAATTGCATGCAATAACCCTTTTTTTGTACTTTTGAGTTTTGATGATCGACTTCATTATTCTTTTGTGGGATTCAATCATGTGATGCCAAGAACCAAAACAAGAACATCGTGTTTCGTTGTTTAATCGTGAAGCTAGTACTAGCATCATAACTTATCTCGGTGACGTGTAGTGTGAGCATTCCATAAGAGGTTATCTACTTTGGTAACTTGTTTAGTTTTGCGTTGTTTGATTAACACATACGCGTGTTTAGAAGATTCGTTGTTCGTTTGCTTTATATTGCTAAAAGGTACACGTTTCTTGATCATTTGTTAATTACTTTATTCTATACGTGTTATATGTCTTCCGTTGCGTACTTGTAAATGTGTTAATTAAGGGTTAATTAGTTTAGAAAATCCAAAACTTACGACTGTGGTAACTCCGATAACGTAAAACCTCTATAAATAATATTCGATAGATTAATAACCTTGATAAAATTGTCCAGTCCTAACTTGGGACTAGTACAATATTGGACCCCAATTGATAAAACAATAAGGTAATAAGTTTTTTGAAATCCCAGTGTATATATATTGGTCTCGACGAAACTATAAATTAATAATTACTACAAGATTCCATATTGAAACTTGTTTTTGTAATTTACTTAGTTATTCAAAAACAATGAACTTGACAAATTCAATTAATCTGTGAAAATAAATTCATATAATGTTAATTGGAACTTCTTTTTGTAATCTATTTTCCATCTGATGTGTTTCAAAAGCTTTAAATTTATAATGACTGAAAATATCAATTTTATTATAGGGAAACACACGGGTAAAAGTATAACCCACGTATACAGTATAATATTTTTAGGTAAGACCAGGTCGTCCACATGGATTTGAGTAGTGTTCAAATAATCAGGAAGAAAATAGACTTTAACAATTTTGAAAATAACTTTTATTTTACCAGTGACAATAAAGATGACTACTCGGATAGTTGAAAATAATTTATAAGTAGTGATAATGATTAAGACCTCGAAGATGGAACTTTAACTTATAAAAATGATTTCTCGTTAGAAAATGTTTTCACAAATTAACTTAATTAACTTAACACTTATATTTAGTTGGCTAGACCAGATGTGTCACTCAAATGATCCAGTTAACTTATTATATCAAAGCTTATTTTATTTATCAATTTACGAAAATGGATTTCTCGACACAGACGATAAAGATCATAGACAAATATTTAAAACCATATAGATCATAACGGGTCTTTCGACCTATACCGATATGATTATATAATCTAAGTTGATAAGCAAAACCGACAAGATAAGATATAATAGGGGTGCAACATAAGCTTGAGATTAATGAGATCACAATCATACCAAACACTTATTTATTATCATAACTTCACCTAGTAGTCATGAGAGAATTAGCCTCTAATGGCTATGTAGTTCATAACCTAACTTGATTCAACAAGAAACTTCATTATTTCAATAAACTAAGATGATGTTCTTCTTCGTTATTGGTTGTTTGATCTTGAATCTTCAAAAGAAGTGTTTTTATGCTTGGAGGAGAAAGGTTAGAAAAGGATTAGGATATCATAAGGGTGAGAGAGTATGTGTGTGATATGAAGGAAATGAGTATGAAGGGATGATTTGTGGTGAAAATTCATCTCCTATTTATAGGCTGATTTTGGGGTAAAAGTGTGACGCATAATTTTATAAGTGCGGCGAAATTGAGGTGTTAATGCGACTGTATTTATAACTTCATTTAATTTTCGTAGACAGATAGGAAGTGCGGCGCACAAAGTACTTTGTGCGGCGTACTTAGGGAGTTAATGCACTATTTGACTAAGTATTTAATTCTTTGACTTTGAGGAGAAGTGTGGCGCACAGTTGGTAAGTGCGGCGCACATTTGTACTTTTCAGCTTGAGAATTTGTCCTTTTCTTGCATCTTGATTTCCGAAGTGTATAAGTACTTGATCTTTATTTATTTTAAGCTCGGGATGTCTTCAAGTGAACCTGCAAGTATTTCATGCTATTAAGTATCGAAAGTTCACGAGAAATGATAAAATATGAATAAATAATGCCACCAAAAACATGTATAATAGCGTTTTCAACCCTACCACAACTTAAGCTATTGCTCTGCGCCTCAAGCAATCAAAGCGAGAAAATAAGATCATTCATCGTGACGTGGAGAAAATTTAGATTTTACAAGAGTTTCATATTAATTATTTTTTCAGGCATAAACATATAACATAGCACCTCACAGGGAAATGTGTTTGATTTTGTAATTCACTCAAGCCACTCAGATAGGGTTTATATATTTCTGTAAAGACACTCATTTGCACAGACATAATCTAGACATCTACCATATGCTTGTACTTGACACATAAACATGACCGAAGGGCGGAACTTGATGAGGGATAATAGCATATACAAATCTTCATGTGCCGGAACTTAAGCCTTTATTTCTTTGAACTAATATATATATTTTTTCTCTCTTTTTTAAACTAAGGCTTGGCACAGAACTTCTTTCAACTTTAATTTCTTCACTTAGGTATTTCAGCAACTTAACACTGAAGGGAGTGCTTGCAAGACAGGAACTTGCGGAATTGATGATCAAGCACAAGTTTTAGAGATTCTAAATCATCGGCTTACTTAAATATAATTATCAGCCAATACCATTGTTCCAGAAAAGGCGACAAATTATAAATACACAGCCGTAACGACGGATGAGACACTTGCAATTGCATTCAAACCTTAACTCCAACAGGCTAAAGGCATCAATTATCTTAGTTACCAAAGGTGAGTACCTGAATATATTCTAAGGCTTATAATTCTCACAATTTAGTGGACTAGGTTGTGCTAGTTATAATGTCAATCCGGGTGGATTTACCTTACTAAGAGCATTTTTTATATTGAAAACATATTTTGAAATTTGATTTAAAATTTTGGTAGGGAAAACATGGAGGGATATGATTAATTTGTCCTATTTGGCTCCCCTTCATACTTAAGTTGAACATTGCCCTCAATGTGATAACTGATAAACTAAAAATTAGGAAAATTAAGGGAAAACGGTACTTCCCGAGGCATAGAGAAATGTAGCTGCGAGAGAGCTATCCTTGAGCATACTTCATAATTTTTCCAATCTTTAAGCTATATTACCTATATAAAACTAAACAAAAACACAAAAAAAGAAAATATTTTTGGGTTTTTTTTAATAAATAAAGGATACGAATAGAGTTGTATGGAGGAGGAACTCCTCCACACTTAAGTAAAGCACGGGTTGCCTTCCGAGAAGCGCTTAATTTTTTAAGAGAGTCCTTAGCTAGACTCCTGCTTCTGGAGTTCATTCTTTGGGAAAGAAACGAGTTATTGCTTCCCTTTGGTCATTATAATCTTCTTCTTCATGATATAGTTTGAGTCGATGGACATTAACAATAAATGTTTTTCCATATTTTCCATATAATTCAACATATTTGGATGGATATTGATGTTTTTACTACATATGGTCCTAGCCAGTGAGATAGGAGTTTCGGTTTTTTTTGTTTTGAATTATGGCTTTGAGTGAAAAAGCAGAACCTTGTTTCCATGTTTGAATTATTTCCTCATTCTTAGTTTTCTGTCGTGCCAGACTTTGGTTCTTGCCTTGTATAGTTGAGAGTTTTCATAAGCTTGATGCCTGAGTTCATCTAATTCGTGTAACTGAAACATTCATTTTTCACCAGTAGCGATGAGATCTGGATTACAGTTCTTAAGTTCCTGGTATGCACGGTGTTTAATTTCAAATGGAAAGTGACACTTCTTTCCATATATGAGTTTGTATGGTGTTGTACCGGTTGGTGTTTTGTAAGCAGTACGAAAAGCCCGCAGAGCGTCATCAAGTTTTCTTGACCAAATAGCAGGATTGTCGTTTAACTAGTCTTTTCTAGATTATTTTGAGGGCTCTGTTGGTTTTCATTCACAACTTGAGCGATTGTTTGTGGGTGGTATGAGTAGAGAAACGATGACTAGACTCCATATCTCTTCACATTTAGTTTCTATTATCCTGTTACAGAAGTGAGTAACCTCGATCGGTTATTAGAGCTTTAGGCATTCGTAGAATTGTTTCTTTAGAAAAGTAATAACAACTCAGGCATCATTGGTTGGTAAAGCTTGAGCTTCGGCCCATTATATACGTAATCTACAACAACAAGAATGTATTCAAACTTATGTGATTTTGGGAATAGTCCCATAAATTCGATACCCCATATATCAAAAATTTCACATACCTGAATGTTAGTTAAGGGTATCTCATCATGTTTTGATATATTTCCCGTCTTTTGGCATGCTTCGCAAAGTCAGACTAGAGTATGAGCTTCTTTTATGATTGTTGGCCAGTAAAACCCTGAATCTAGGACTTTTTTAGCAGTTACGTTCGGTCCATAATGTCCCCCGGTTGGTCCGTGGTGACATTGATCTAAAATGGTTCGGGTTTCTGGTCCAGATACACAGTGTTTGATCATACCGTCAGAACATACTTTAAAAAGATAGGGTTCCTCCTAAAAGTAGTGTTTAAGGTCAGAGAAGAATTTGTTCTTTTGTTGGTACGTCATTTCTTTTGGTATAATATCACCCACCAAATACTTTGCAAAGTCTGCGAACCAGGGTTCATTTCTGGTGTTAACTTCCATAAGGGTTTCTCTAGGAAAGTTGTCGTTAACCTCACTGTCATTACTCGACTCGTTATTGTCAATCTGAGATAAGTGATCGGCAACAACATTTTCTGTACCTTTTTTATCTTTGATTTCTATATCGAAATCTTGTAGGAGTAGAATCCATCGAATAAGACGAGGCTTTGCGTCTTGTTTTTTAAACAAATGTTTAAGAGCTGAGTGATCAGTATGAACAATAGTTTTTGATAGTATAAGATAAGATCTAAATTTGTAGAATGCAAAAACTACATCCATAAGTTCTTTCTCGGTTATGGTGTATTTTTGTTGAGCTGGGTTAAGAGTTTTGCTTGCAAAGTAGATTGGGTGAAAGTTTTTACCATCTTTTTGACCTAAGACAGCTCCAACTGAGAAATCACTTGCATCACATAAAAGTTCAAACGGAAGATTCTAGTTTGGGCTTACGATCACAAGATCACAACTGAGTTTCTCTTTTAATAATTCGAATGCTTTTCGACATTCATCGTTGAATTCGAATGGAGTATCTTTTTTAAGTAGCTTAGTTAAAGGTCGGGCAATTTTTGAGAAGTCTTTTATAAATCTTCGGTAAAAACCAGCATGTCCTAGATAGCTTCTAACACCTTTGATGTTAGTAGGGGGTGGAAGTTTTGAGATTACATTGATTTTTGCTTTTTCGACTTCAAGTCCTGCGCCAGACACCTTGTGTTCAAGCAGAATTCCTTCTTTGACCATGAAGTGACATTTTTCCTAATTAAGAACAAGATGAGCATCTTTACAATGCTGGAGCATTTTATCAAGGTTATTTAGGCATTTGTCGAATACGAAAAGATTCCAAAGACAGACGAAGCTCCATGAATACTTTGATGGATTCTTCAATCGTATCATGAAAGATTGCTAACATGCACCTTTGAAATGTAGTTGGAGCATTACATAATCCGAAAGGCATTCGTCTATAAGCGTATGTACCGAAGGGACATGTGACTGTTGTTTTTTCTTGATCATTAGGATCGATAGGAATTTGGAAATATCCAGAAAACCCATCGAGGAAACAGAAATATTTATTTCCTGTGAGACTTTCCAACATTTGATCCATAAACGGTAAAGGAAAATGATCTTTTGCGGTTGCTTTATTGAGTTTATGATAATCGATGCATACTCGCCAACCCGTAACGGTTCTTGTTTGGACAAGTTCATCATTTTTGTTTGTGACTACTGTAATACCGCCTTTCTTTGGTACATAGTGAATATGAATAGCCCAAGGATTGTCGGAAATTAGATAAATAATATCGGTATCCAAGAGTTTCATGATTTCTTTCTTAACAACTTCTTGCATATTTGGATTTAAACTTCTCTGTTTATGGACAACTGGTTTTTTTTCATCCAGAAGTTGTATCTTATGCTTGCAGAATGATGGGCAGATAAGAGGAATGTCTGTTGTTTTCCAGGCAAATGTTTCTTTATGTTTTTTAAGGACGGATATAAGCTTGCTTTTGTTTTGAGAAGAAAGTTGAGCTGATATGATTACAGGAAGAAAAGAGGGTTCTTCTAAAAATACATATTCCAAGTTATTAGGAAGAGGTTTGAGTTCGAGA
>BQNB010070748.1:0-33025 GCA_026074375.1 Tanacetum coccineum
GATGTAAAGCATTACTTTTGGGACGACCCATACTTGTTTAGAACTGGTGCGGATCAAGTGATTAGACGATGTGTTTACAGCCAAGAAGCCGTTGATATCCTCACGGCTTGCCATAATGGACCCATCAGGGGACATCATGGTGCCAACTACACCGCTAAGAAAGTCTTTGATTCTGGATTTTATTGGCCAACTATTTACCGAGATGCCCATGACTTGGTCACATGGTGTGACGCTTGTCAATGTCAAGGCAAAATCTCGCAAAAAGTTGAAATGCCCTAAAATGCAATTCAAGTATGCGAGATCTTTAATGTGTGGGGCATTGATTTCATGGGCCCGTTCCCGTCTTCTCGAGGGAACAAGTACATTCTCGTGGCCGTTAACTACTTGTCTAAATGGGTTGAAACAAAAGCGCTCCCCACTAACGATGCCCGAGTTGTCGTAAAATTCTTGAAATCTCTCTTCGCCCGATTTGGAACTCCTCGTGCTATTATTAGTGATCGCGGTACTCACTTTTGAAATGACCAATTTGTAAAGGTCATGCTTAAGTATGGTGTTACTCACCGTCTTTCTACCGCGTATCATCCATAAACAAGTGGACAAGTGGAGGTTTCAAATCGTGGTTTGAAACATATTTTAGAAAGGACCGTAGGTGAAAACCGTGCTTCATGGTCCTATAAGTTAGATGATGCATTATGGGCCTTCCGTTCCGCATTCAAGACACCAATTGGATGCACTCCTTATAAACTCGTGTACGGAAAGGCTTGTCATCTACCCATCGAGCTTGAGCACAAGGCCTATTGGGCCTTGAAACATTGTAACTATGACCTTAAGACCGCGAGTGATCACCAGAAAGTTCAAATGAATGAATTGAATGAACTTCGTGATCAAGCTTACGATAACTCTTTAATCTACAAATAGAAAACGAAGAAGATTCATGACTCCAAAATTAAAAATCGCATTTTTAACGTTGGTGATAGAGTTCTTCTCTTCAATTCTTGATTAAAGATCTTCTCGGGCAAGCTCAAAACCCGTTGGACCGGACCGTTCACCGTTGCTTAAGTTTTCCCTTATGGAACCATCGAGTTATCTCAAACCGACGGACCAAATTTCAAGGTGAACGGTCATAGACTTAAACACTATTTTGGAGGGGACATACCACCAATGGTTGTCCCGGATCTCCAAACTTTCCCTATGGACCACTAAATTCGGGGTCGAGTCAGGCTCGTGACTCGGTTAACAAAAACAAGCGCTTCGTGGGTGGCAACCCATGCTTATCCCTAGTAGTAGTATATTAGTATAATAATTATGAATAAGTGAGGAGGCTTACCTCTTCCTTTCTCGTGTTTCGTGTTTTGTGTTTTATGTTCAGGATTGCATATTTTGAAAAACTCTCTGTGCTGTGGTTTTGTCCAATGTCTACTCGATCTTCCATCCTTTCCTCTGCTTATATATGGGAATCCGATATACAGATCTTATTGACTAACGTTGTATCTATTAGCATAATTAAATAAAACGACTTAGATAGCGTCGAGACCCCTTATATATGGATTGTGCCTTGAAATTAGTTATGGGGGGTGACTGTCTCACAGTGAGGACATTGTGTCAGTTTAGTATGGGGGATCCTCTTTCGATTTGATCTTACTTGCATTTGCCTTGTCTTTGTAACCCGTTTTAGCCACCAAAATAGCAAAAATATGACCAAATTTAAAAATTCAAACTGAATAAGAGGTTTAAGACACGTTGTTTTGTCTTTTTAAGGAATAAATTTTGACTTGATGGCTGTTGTGGCCTAGATTGCCCCTTAAACTTATATACAATTTAGCTTTTGCTAGTCTTTTATAAAGATGCTTAAAATATAAATTCTAGCTTGAAAAAGCCAAGAGTTTGAAGTTTCCAGGATAGACTTTAATTTTGCTAGCTGTTTTTATTAGCTAAGGCATTCGCGGATTTTTTATTGAAGATTTTAAATTTACGAATTAAGAACGAAAAATTGATAGAGTTTTATATAAGTTAGATGCTAAACATAGGAGTATTGGAACTCTTTAGAGCTCAGATGGTTAATTGTGGTTTTTGCTCCCATCTGCTTAATAAATGTGATTTAATGTTAATAAATAAAGTTGCTTTGGTTTTTGCGATTCTTAGTTTAAATCATTTCGTAGAGATTCCTTCTGGTGAAATTAAGGTACACATCGAGGTTTTGTCAGTGTTGTGGGGAAATAGGCTACCGATTTCTGACGGCTCGCTACCGTTGTCTAGGTAGTTAAAAGACCACAGGACTTGAAATTTGGCTATAATAATAATAGTTATGTAATAAACCAAAGCCGAAATAAGAACACTACCTCTTGCCGGCCTATAACCGATGTTGGTAAGTCGTTTAAAGGGTTGGAGATAATAATATAATAAACTTGGGATGATAATAAGTTTTACTGCCTCTTGCGGCTCACAACCGATGTGGTAGTCTTCTAAATAAGGCACATAGTAATAATTAGAGACTGATAAAAGTTTGCTGCATCTTGCCGGCTCATAACCGATGTTGTTGCCTTCAAAAAGGTTTAGGATCACCTAAGTCGAAATAAGACTCCTGGACCATGGTCGGCTCGCATACCGATGTGGCAGTTGTTTAAAGGACCGAGGTTTAATAATGTTGCAATAATAATAATAATAAAGCCAAATTTCGACTCCGAGGTTATCTAAATAGGATAACCCCTAAAACGTGTGAAATTAAAACCTTAATGTAGACCTTATTCTCACCATATCGTCTCTTTAGGAAAGGATTTCAAACTAATTGTGGTCTAAACCAGGTTTATTCTATGAGAATAAGACATTAATTTATTTGTCGCCAATAAAATCTTTAGAGGATTTAGGAAATAAGGGACTGGAAAGTAGCTATGCATACATAATTAGCATTTATAAGTAGTGCTAGCATCTTAACTTGTATTTAAAAAAGATTTTATTTTTAAGCTTGGTTTGGGGCGGGTTGAAAATCAAGGACGATGTTATTTATCCTTTTGTGTTCTTGTTCCGTGAAGTTTGACTAGTATGAATAATAATAAATGCATAAAAATGGCAAAACGGGGAGCTTTTTAAAACTAGTGATTTCTTACTCTCCTTAGATGAACACTTAGCTACTTTTCGAGGTAATTAGTCTAAGGGGGTGGAAATTTTTGGTTTTCTAAGTATGTTTATGACATTACGTGAGGACGGTAGGTAATAGCTTAGTATGGGGGATTTATGGATTTAGTGCTTAAATACCATAATTTACTAATCAAAACAAGCTAAAAAGACTAATAAAGACCAATAAATACACAAAAATGCATTGTATATGTCTGTATTGTGAATTGTGTCTTGCAGGTAACAGATATTGCACAAAAGGACAAAAATAATTCAAAACAAACAAAACCGAGCACGTGAATGGAAAGAACGCGGAAAATCGAGGCCCAAGGCGTATACATCCTTAATGGGCCAACCCGTACCCATTTTAATGGGCCGGGTCAGCCCATTAACTTTGTAACTATACTAAACATAAGCCTAACCCAATTATAAAATTAAAAGTCCAACCCATTATATCATTAACCTATCCTGGCCCAATACAATTATAAAAAGCCCAATACCCAGTCAAAGTCAAGTCATATAAACACTATGTCAAAAATTACTATTCATTACCTATTTCCCTCCCGTTTCACTTTCACCTGCAACAAATTCACAACAGGGTAAAAATCAACCTCACACTCGCTCGTCCCGCTTCTAGAAGTAATCCCTAACAACTATGACACCCAACCAAGCCACGTTGGCAATCCCATAGGTTATGATTGGTTGATGAGACGTGCACATGATCCAAGGGCTTTGATTGCTTGATTTGTGGCGGTTAATGATTGGATGGACGAGATTGAAGCTCAGGACGCTCCTTAAGGCTCTAGATCCTTCCTTTCAAGGCTTTAAATAGAGACCTCCTCTTCACACAGACTAGTTTTTAGCTTATTTAGTTGTAGCTTAATTTGTAATGTTTGCGGTATTGTTTCCTGTATTTACTTTTCAAGCTTTTGTAACTCTTTCAATATTTAATAAAATTACAATTTCCCTTTTTAAATCTTAATGTTTTGAATTCTGTTTTACTTATTATGCAAATTTAGCTTATAATGTTTTAACTATGACTTAATAAGCTTAATAAGCTATCTTACCTATTAAGCTAGCTCTTCATTCAGTTAAGCTTTCAAAAGCATAACTGAATTAGTATCTTACCTCAAATCTCCCCAAAAATTACCTCAGCTTATTTGGATGATAAGCCAATTATGGACCGACTTATGGACAATACCAGCTTATCTATGATAAGTTGAGCTTGGGTTGATTTGAGCTCTATAATGCACTTAAGGTCCTATGTTCAGCTGGGACAAAGGTACTTTCTCTTTTCTCTCATTTAAAGCTTAATTTGTATGTTGCTTATTATCTGCTTATTTAAGCTTATTATTTGCTTATCCTAGTTTATTTGTGCTTATTTTATATAAATATAGCTTAGAATACTTACTTATTAGTTTTAATCAGTTTAGTTCAAGTTTATATTGTTCTGTCCTAGCATTAGTTAAATCTGCTTATTTAGTTTAGCTTATCAATTAGTGCTTATCTATCCTTAGTTTTTGCTCAATTGTCCTTAATCTGCTTAGGGATTAATATGTTTTTACAAATCTTAGCTTAATTCACTCTTTTGTAGCTTTTAAATGGGAAATCAGAACTTAAGGGGGTGTTTGGCACAAGCAGCACTAACATATGTTAGTGCTGCCTAAGCCTCTTTTGTCCCTTAAGTCAATTTAAACAAGCTTAAATTTAGTCTATAAGTCAGTTAGTAAGTTTTTAAAGTTCAAATAATAAGTTTAAGGTCCAATCTATTCTTGGTTTAAATCTGTGGTTTTCTAGTTTGATAACATAGATTATTCTGGTTAGATCTTCAATAGTGGTTTTTGGTGTTTATTTCATGCTTGATTTGAGTCCATTATGTAGTAGAAATAAGTTAGTTAAAGTTTATGCAGTATCCTTTTATTCGATTTTTTAAGTCAAGATCTATTTTAGGTCCTAGTTAATTTTCATTAGTCCAAAAGCAGTTTTTCAAATAGCCCAATTTATGATTTAAAAAAGAATTTAGGTTTGATTTAAGGTCTGATTTTGATAGTGTAAGCTCTTTAGACACCAAGCTTAATCTGTTTTTACCTTTTAAGTTTTCACGTTAGCTTTTACTAGCTTAAAAATAGGGCTGCATATTGCCATTTTCAAACTTAGAAAAATCTAAAAAATAGTTTAGTGGTAATTTGTCAGTTTCCAATTGTTTTTTTAGCTTATTTCTAAACCAATTTTCTTAATTTTTGTTTTTATGTGTTCTTTGGATGTTAGGTTTAATCTGTTTTCAGTCTCCATCTTATTTCAAGTGCTTATTTTGTCTTAATCTTAACTTAAATTTTTTTATTTTTCATTTAAAACTGCTAGTTTAAGTCTTTTGTCATTTCAGCTACTAAGAGCTTTTCAGCTCATTTTGTTGGTTAAAACCTTGTCATAAGTGCTTATTAGGGTCAAGTTAGGGTCTGTGATCAGCTTATTTGCTCTGCATTTGCTTTTTGAGGCTTAAAAATCCAAGACAATTTAGCCTATAAGTGATGTAGTAGAGTTAAGTAATTTTGTCATTTTAAACCAGCTTAAGATAGCTTAATAATGAGTTTCAAGCAAAAGTTTCAAATAATATATAAAGTTGCTTATTTTAGTTTGTTTTATAAAAGTTTTAAAAAGAAAATAAAAAAATGTTTTACCAAAAAGAGTGGCCACAGGTTTCGAACCTGTGACCTCTAATTCACATACACAACACCCTTACCACTGCGCCCTTGGGACTTTTTCATTAAAGTCCCACCTCATTTATTATTTAAGGGTATTTTCTAGTTTAGCTTATTCGAGCTTCTTTGCTTATTAACTGCTTATTCGTTTAGCAAATTTTCAAGTTTTCATTTTTCTTAGATTCTAAATAGGTTAAAGTAATTTTCATAATTTTTCCAGATTTTTAATAATTAGTTTACTATTTTTAACATTTAATTTAGATTAAAATTATTTTTAATTCATAAAAAATAAAATAAAAGTCTAAAAAAATATAATTTCTTTTTCAAAAATTATTTTAGTACATTTAAGTTTAAAATTTATCATTTTGCATTTTTAGGATTTAAATTTGTGTTATTTGCTTAATTAGTCGCGTTTTTAATTCTCGTTATCGTTTTTACGTTTTATTCCTTAATTGCTTAATTTGTTAGCTTGCCTTTATTTGTTTTTGCATTTCATAGTAGAATTAAAATCTAAATTCAAAATATTTGATATTCAAGCATCAAACAAAATACCTTTGTGAATTTCAAATTCACCTCTTGTCGGGATACGACATCCGGGAGATAAAATATTGTTTGTCCTCAAGCAATTTTCTTATCAAACGGGATACTCTCTATACTATAATTAATTTGAGATATTTAGGATATATATTTAATTATATATAGACTATTTGAATCTAATCAATCACCATCTATTAGCGTTTGTGAAATCGTATTTATAAAGTTAAAACGTTTATAAATATTTCATTAGTAACGCTTTCGTATTAAGATGAGTTATCAAAATATTACATTTTCAAATTTTTAACTATGGTGAACAGTACTTTTTACTGTTCATGACAGTTATAAACTTATTTTTATAACTTTATTAACGTAAAACCCGGTGTATTTGTACGTGTTTATTCGTTTTAGATCCGATTTTAGCGATTCTTTCGAGCACGTCTTCGTAATTAAATTTCTTATATGAATATAATATTTTTAAAATATGTTCAGTACGAATAGTGATTTTTACTGTTTATAGTTTATAATTTATTTTTTATAAACTTTAATTACCGTAAACTTACATTATAACTCCTTCGTTATTGATCAAAAAATTATGATTATTAATGTTTTAGAAATTAACAAAATTGTTTGTCTGAGAAAAAAAAATAAATTTTTAACCAACCTTATAATTTCAGTAGTATTTTGTAAATTGTTTTTATAAACCCGTTTATTATCGATACTTGTAAATACGTTTCTCCTTCGTTTATAAAGCGGAATTTTCGAGTTTCTTCTTTTTGGAATTCCTCTTGAGATTGTGTATTTTATTAAATATAAAATAAATATATTATATTTCGAATTAAAACATAATCATTTGGAGTTTTTGATGAAAACATGTTTAAACTTGATTTTGTAACTTTTAAGCTTAACCACCTTGTTACAAGTCCATTACAACGCTTCTACATCACTTATACATCCATTATAACATAATATGAACTTTAATAAAACATATATAAAAGTTTACCAAATCATAAACAAGTGTAAAAATCCATTTTTACAAGTAAATAAGTCCTTAGATGGTGATTAACTACATAAACATCATATATGCATAAAATCATGAAAATAAGGAGATTAAGAGTTTTAAGTAACCTTAATATGAAGTGTGGTGATGAACAACACAATCTAAACCCTAGTTTAGATGACAAACCCTAGCTTGCAATACCAAGAAAACCCTAATTTTTCCAAAGAAACCCTAACTCCTTTTCTTGCTTCAACACTTATAGATGCTTAACCAAACCTTCTGAACACCTTAGGTTATCTTAGAAATGATGTAGGAATGTTTGTAAATGTGGTAATTAAAATTTTTATGGATGGTTTATAGTGAGGGTTTTGAGCCATGGGCTTGGTGAGGGAAAAAAGAGAATATGTGTGATTTTTCACCAAAGAAATGAGAAGTGTGTGTGATCTTTACTAGTGCAAGCTTTATGTACCATAAGGACTAGTAAAAGAGTGTACATGGAAGTCCAAGACAAGATGAGGGTTTCATGGGAAGTCTTTGGTCAATTAGACATAAGTTTTAATTAGTTGTTATATGTACAATTCAAGTTGCTAAATTTTGTGATATTTTTCTTGGTATTTCCCACCCTATCCAGCCATAAATAAATATAAGTGAAGATATTTTGTAAAAATTTTTGGGTATTGGGTACAATTGTGGGTATTTGTTGAAGCGTAGAAAAGTTTTGGTGGTTTATTGGATATGCCTAACGTTTTGTATTCGCGAAACGTAAAACTTTAGTAACCAATAAAAATAAAATGAACAGTTAATATTATCCTCAAAATATTATTTAACACTTGCTTGATGTAAACATTTAATTGTTTGATGCCCGTTTACATTGAACGATAATTTTTAGCTTACGCGATTTAACTTAATGATTACGATTTAAAAGCAAACGCGTACAATACTAAAAATAAATAGTGAATATATTGACGTCGTAAATGACCCTAAAACATGGGGTGTTATAGTCTTCCTGTTAAAGATCCTGTCTCAAGCTTTAAGACGCCGGAACTTGACGAAGGTGCTGTCTTTTTGTGAAGAGTGCGCATATTTCTTTCGAATTGGTTGGTTCCATGTAAACTTAAGGCATCGCCTAGGTTCATTGAACTTGAAAATGAGTCAGGCTTGCTCTCATTTTGACTTCGCGATTGACTGGTTCCTCAATGAATTGAAGCTTGTCATCAAAATGAAGTCCATCCAACGGAACGACTATTGGCTCGTCGGCATAACACTTTTTCAAGTTGGATACATGAAACGTATTATGGACCCTGCTCAGCTCTTCAGGAAGCTCAAGCTTGTATGCAACGGATATAACCTTTTACAACACCTTGAATGGTCTAACGTACTTAGGGTTCAACCTCCCATGTTTGCCAAAACGTACGACCCCTTTCCAAGGCGAAACTTTAAGCATAACTTTATCCTCAACTTGGATTTCCATCGGCTTACGCTTTAAATTGGCGTAACTCTTTTGCCTATCACGGGCGGCTTGCATTTTTTGCTTGATCTGGATGATCTTCTCTATTGTCTCTCGAACTATCTCTGGACCAGTGAGTTAAAGTTCTCCAACCTCCGGATCCAACACAAGTTTGTGAACGACACTTTTCGACCGTAAATCGTTCAACGGTGCCAGTCCTTAATGCTAGCGTGATAGATTTTATTTCGAGAACTGACCATGGAAATGGTTAACCACCTTTTCCAAAGTCGATCGCACAATCACTAGTTCATATCCTCGAGAGTTTGAATCGTCTGCTTTGTCGGTTCGTCTGGAGGTGATATGCAGTATCATATCCAGTTACGTTACCAAAGCTTATGTAGTGACCTCTCATAAATTTAATTGCGACTAGGTGGTTCGCGATCACAAATGATTGAGCAGGTATTCATGCTCGTGGACACTCTTTAGTTACATTCTTGCCAACTTTTACTTGGTATATGTTTCCCTCATCGGTACAAGATGGCGAATTAGTTGAGTCAGTCACAAGTCCCAAATGGTGTCATAAACTTGTGATGAACTTAAGGAAGCTTCGTGGACAAAATCCTAGTGATATTATCCTACTTCATGAGGTTTTTCGGATTGTACAACAGCCTGTATGCCTTTGATGTTCAGCCTTGACCTTAGCATAGGTTAGATTTGCTAACATAGGTGGCGATATCGGCCTTCATTATTGGTCCACAATAAAGCTTCTTCATGTCCTGATACATCTTGTCAGAACCCGGATGGATAGAATATTTTGACTTGTGGGACTCGTACATAATCATAGTCCTCAAGTCGCCATAGCATGGTAACCAACTCCTGCAATTTAAGTATAGAGTTCCATCTGTATGGGGTTTCAACTTTTCTGTTCCGAAGTCTCTGGATCTTTGATTTTTCATATCAACATTACCACTAACATCTTCATTCTTGAGGTTCTATGACGTTTCCGTTGCTTCGTCTGACATTCAAGAATTTATTGTTTGGAGATCCAAGCTAATAGTCATGACTAAGGCTTAAACTCTTAATGGATTTATTCGCTCTTTCCTGCTCAGAGCATCAGCAACAACATTTGCTTTTCCCGGGTGATAATGAATCTCACAATCGTAATCACTGAGCAACTCTAACCAATGACGTTGCCTCATGTTCAACTCTTTTTTTATTAATAATGTGTTGTAAACTCTTATGATCAGTGAACACCATACACTTGGTCCCATACAGATAGTGTCTCCAAATCTTGAGAGCGAACACTAAGCTCGATGTTTCCAAATCATGAGTCGTATGTTCTTCTCATAAATTTTCAATTGGGCGTGATGCATAAGCAATCACCTTATCTCTTTACATTAACACAACGCCCAAACCTTTAATTGAAGCATCGCAGTATGCGATAAAATCTTCGCTTCCTTCAGGTAAAGCCAGAATTAGTGCACTACATAACTTCTGCTTCAACAGTTGAAATGATCTTTTGTTTGTCGCCCAAACGAAATGACCTTCTTAGAGTATGCATTGGTCATTGTTGCGATTTAAAAATCCTTCGATGAATCTTCGGTAGTACCCAGCAAGTCCTAAAAATTGATGAATCTCCGTTGGCGTTTTAGGAGATGCCCAGTATTTAATGGATTCAATCTTTGCGGGATCTATATGAATTCCTTGACTATCAATCACGTGTTCGATAAATTGTACCTTGGGAAGCCAAAATTCACATTTAGAGAATTTAGCATACAACTCCTCTTTCTTAAGCAATTCCAGAATTGCCTTAAGATGTTCTTTTGTGTTCCTTCTTGTTCTTGGAGTAAATAAGGATATCGTCAATAAAGACAATCACAAATTTATCCAAAAATGGCTTGCACACGCGGTTCATGAGATCCATATCCGATTTTAGTGATTCTTTCGAGCACGTCTTCGTAATTACAAATCTTATCAAAATATAACATTTTTAAAAATATGTATCTTTTATGAATAGTGATTTTACTGTTCATAGTTTATAAAATTATTTTTATAAACTTTAATTACCGTAAACTTGCGAAATTCATAACTCCCTCGTTATTGATTGAAAAATTACGATTCTTATTGTCAGCTTTTTCAGTTCCCGATAGTCGATGCACATTCGAAACGACCCATCCTTCTTTTTGGCAAACAAGACCGAAGCTCCCTAAGGTGAGGAACTTGGTCTTATAAAGCCCTTGTCGGATAGTTCTTTCAGTTGCTCCGATAACTCTTTCATTTCGGAAGGCGCCAATCGATAAGGTGCCCGTGCCACAGGTGCAACACCAGGTATTAGATCGATTTGAAATTCCACTTGTCGAGTCGGAGGAAGACCCGACAAGTCCTCATGGAATACATCAGGAAAATCTCGAACTATCAATACGTCCTCAAGTCACTTCTTCTCTGACTTGTCTTCCGTCTCCTTTGTAGTAACGTTTGCCAAAAAGACTGGACATCCTTTTAGCATGTATTCTTGTGTTTTGGTGTACGAGATAATGTGCAGACGAGCCTCGTTTCCCCGGTTGCTTCCGTTACCATGAATGATTAGAGTTTCATTTCCTCGGGGGATACGAATGAGCTTCTCGGCACACACAATGATTGCTTGGTACTTTACCAACCAATCCATACCAATTATAGCGTCGAAACTACCAAGTTCTACGGGCATTAAGTCTATGTTAAATGGGTGGTTCAGGATGTTTAATGTACAACCCCTAAGGATAGTGTTCAACCCAACTATTCTCGCGTCGGCTAGTTCAATGTCATAATACTGATCTAATGCAGTTGGTGTGATATCAATTTAGGGGCTAAATGCAGTAGACACAAAACTCCTATCGGCACCAGTATCAAATAAGATAGAAGCATAGCGGTTGTTTAGAAGGAATGTACCCGTCACGACGTTAGAGTCTGGGTTTGTCCCTGCATGGCCTACCGCATACACTTTTGCTGGAGCATTGACATTTCCAGCTGAGTTGCCTTGATAATTGTTGTTCTTCAGTTTTGGACATTCCCTCTTAAAATGTCCTTGGACACCACATTCATAGCAAGTAGGCTTCTGACCTGTCCCAGTGCCCCTTTGGTTATTAGCAGTGTTGGCATTAGCAGGACTCCTGCAATCACAGGCCAGATGGCCAACTCGATTGCACTTGTGGCATTTGGGAGCACACGGACCATCGTGGTTATAATTTCACTTAGGGCATAGGGGTTTAGATCCCCCGTATAGCTTCTTTTCACCAGTCCCTGCTGCATAAGCCCTGCCGGTGTTCTGCCTCTTGTTTTGTGGTTGTTGTTGTTGTTGTTGGTTATTATATTGCTTTCTCTTATTCTCTGTCTGACGATCAGCAAAAGTGCGGATTTTCTTATCCATTAGCTCGGTTGCGATTTCAACTGCTTCTTGCATTGTCTTTGGTTTAGACGCCACTACACTCCCATGAATCATGTCGGGAAGACCACCGACATATTTTTCAATTTTATCAGATTCTTCGGGAAACATCCTCCCGCACAACAAAGCCAATTCCTAAAAGTGTTGGGTATAACTTGTCAAGTCAGTACCCTTCACCTTTAGATCCCAAATCTCCATTTCCAGTTTCTTGATTTCATTTCGAGGACAGTATGTGTCAGTCATCATTTCCATGAGTGTTTTCCAAGGCATACAGTAAGCGGCATCATGACCAACTGTCTTGACATGAGTGTTCCACCATGTTAAAGCAACTGAATGGAGGGTGCAAGTAGCAAACTTGACTTGATTCTCAACTATACAATTGCTGATGTGGAAAATAGACTCCATCCTTTCAAACCATTGAGATAAACTGGCAACTCCTTCCGTGCCTTTGAAGTTTAATGGTTGACATTTGAGAAAGTCAGTGCAAGTACATTCACGAGCAGCTCGTTCTGTCCTTCTAACACCTGTTCCCGAATTATGGCTGTCATCGCTATTTGTACTTCTGTTAGCATCACGTGCTGCTAAAGCGGCAGTAACGCCTTGGTCAATCATTGCCTGAAGCTGGGCATTAGTGACAGATGTGGTGTTGGTTGTTTCTGGGGCTATGTTTGACCTTGTGGCTCTTTTTGGTGCCATTTCTTCAATCACAAGAAAATATAATAACCGTTAGATTTCGTAAAATCATAACCATGACATGACATAAGCACAATAAGTAAAGTGAGATCACATCACACAGTGAAATATACAACTGAATTGAAGTTAACAATGGTGTAACTAAATCGACATTCATTCATAATAAATTCGATTACAGACATGACATAATACCACCATTCCATATATAATTGGAAAACATACATGAATAGTTCAGATACAAAATGATCACAACAATTAGGTTACAAGATAAAAGAATATATACAATCTAAAGCCATACTAGCCAGGAGTTACCCGTAATACTTAGTAGGTTGTACAAAATAACTAGCCATAACATGATCTAGGAACTGCTACCAGCCTCCTCTGGTGCATCTAGCTATGCAGGACCTTTAGCTGGTCCCTGCTATCTCTCAAACTCTGTCATTTGAGTCTGAAGTCTCTTCAGCAGCTTTAGTGCCTCTATGAACTGCTTCTGTCTCCTACGGTCTACCGCCAACATCTCTGTAATCGTCGCCTGTCTCTTGTGGTCTGCTGCCTGTAGCTCTGTAATCACTGCCTGCTGTGCTACCACCTGAGTACGTAACGACATAACCTCTGCACGCGCAAGGTCACTTGCATCCATAGAACGTCCCCAAGCCTCTCGAGACATCCTGGCCTCAGCCTTTATGAGCCTAGCAGTACTGTTAGGTCTTCTTTATCTTGAATCATACATTATCAATCATGGAAGCTTAGAGAGAATAGTAGTGGAGAGAAATTATTCAAATTTCAAATGTTACAAATAGAGGGAAAAGGGAAAATGTTTATTACAAAGCATCACCCTCTAATGATGATTAGAGGGGTATTTATAGGAGAAGGAAGGAGCCTTCCCTTCCTTTATTTTTCACTTCTAGTCCCTAATCTTTGATAATTATGCTATTTCATCATTTTAGCATAATATACCTTATTACAAGCTACTTTATACTAAACAAAATAAAGACTATTAACTAAATATAACTAAACCACATAATCGACACTTTTTATAAACCTAACAATCTCCCCCTAAGGGTCGATTATTCTGGGCGTTCTCTTCGAGGTCCAAGTGGTCTTCCATTCACATACATCTCCCATCTTCTCATTTGATTACGATGCTTCAATCTAACTTTAATCTCTTCTTCAAACAATTTCAGATACTCAACTTCATCATTGGTGAGTTCTCTTTGTACATAACCATACTTCACATCATTATTGTAACTTTTTAATCCTTCTAGTACTCTGTTCAATGTTGCATCACAAAACTTATGAATCTCTGAATGTCTCATCACCTTTTTCTCTTTCTTGCTATTCTTGTATATGATTCCATGCATGGGCTCATAGATGATAGAGAACATTCTGTACTTTTCAACTCATGGGAAAGACATTGTTGGTGCAGTGAGATTAACTTTCTGTTGATAATTTTCAATTCCAAGCTGAAAATCATGCACTCTTTCCCATATCACTGAACTTCTGATGAATACTGATAAAGACCATAGCAACCCTGTTTCCGCATAGTCAGGAACCTTACCATTCATAATCAACAAATACATATCCTCAATATTATTCTTATTGAGATTCTTGTAATCCGGCTTGGTAATCAACACAATGCACTCATTAGCTCTTCTTGCAACTATCTCTGTGACAAACTTGTGTTCATGACCCAATTCCAGTTATGTCTTGATAACGTTAATGAACTTGAGTTCGAATAAACCTCTCTATTTGTTTTCCTATGCTCTTTTGTTTCCGTATGTAGAAGACCTTTGCATGAGGATTCTTCCATGATCACACCAAATCGAGCATATGGAATTGAATATCTTAAACAAACTTATTCACCCATCTGGAAGTGCATTCTTTGATATCATCATCATTAAAGATGATTGATGGAAACTTGTGAAGTGACAATATGATTTTCTTAGGCCCTAAACTTCCTTTCTTCAGATACAAAAGGTCTTGATTTATCAAAGATAGTGCTGGAGCTTCAGGATCTCTTTGACAGCTTTGAATGAGAGGTGTGGTCTTTCCGTAATGTAAGAGAACAAGAATACCCCTTTCTCTTTCTACTTTCCCAAACAATGTCCACTTGTCCCAGAAATTCTTCATCTGATCATATGATATTAAAGCACATCTTCTGCTGAAGTACATCTTAGTCCCTCAGGCGACCGAGACCCTCTAACGCCTCTGCCATTTTTCTTTAACTTTGCTTCATCAATAGTCAGTGATACTTCTTCCATAATATCTTGTGACACTTGCTTTGTCGGTATTTCATCATCATCCTGAACATAAGAATCAATCCAGCAATCATAAACACTCTAGCTCTTGATTACCTGAATATAAGGACCTTCGATCCTCTTCATATGACTGTCTGACGATTACTTTTCTCCAGACACATACGCTTCGTACTCAGATGTCTTCTGCCGTTTGCACGATTCGCCCCCTCAGATTAGCATTAACATGAGATCGTATCCTGATCCTCTTAGGCGAAACGAAGAAGGTCTACATTTATTTGTGGTACCTAAAGATTCTCAAACTCATCAGAAGTGCAAGCCATATTGCTATTGTCTTTGTTGTTGCAATTGAGGATTGTCTTCATAGAGTGATATAGATGATATTTGTTGTTCTGGAACAATAGTGTTTGTGTTTGAGCTGGTGAACATGAAGATGTACCGGACATATAACTACGTACTGACGCATCAACTTGAGAAGAATGTTATAGTCAATACTTATCGAATTTTGTGAGGAGATTCCGCCTTTATATTCCCACGCTCTTGTAAAATAGCTTTAGCAATCATCTGTTCCATCTCTTCTTTAGTCTTTTGTCTCTCCATAATCAGCCCTTCCGCTACATATACTGGACTGATCTCTAACCTGCTCAGTGAACTTTGCTTATTTTCACCTTCTCTCTTAAGTGTGTGTCAACCATAATGGGTATGAAATCGACCCATAACTTCATGGAGAGACAGACAAGAGTATTCGAAATGACTTCCTTGACAAAAATCATTGTTTAGATGTTCAAACAATAGTATACCGTCCATGTAGACTCCTAAAAGAAAGATTCATGTATTGTTTGAACCAAGCAGTTATTGGCTTTGAAACAATATAGAAGTCGGTTTGCTCAAGACAGTTTGGTGTGTTTGATCTTTATGATCGATATGGTTTGAGTATTAGTTTTCATCAATTCCTAGAGTTTCTCAGTGAAGATACGAGATTAGTATGAGTCCTAGGAGATCTAATTGGTGTGGGTAATGGTGTACTCCTAGACTCCTCTACAATCTTCCCTTTCTCTCTTCACTTTAATTCATATACTTCATTAGTTATTTCATCATCCTCTTCATTAACATTAACATGTATGACAACCTTAGTAACTTCTACCTCGGTCAACATTAGTTCCGTCTACCTTCGGACTTTCCTTAAACTCCCGGGGCTCTAACCTAGTGCCTGGGAATCTGTGGTTCATCATTCCTAGGAGGTGAACTATCATCAATAACATTCTCAGATCCTTCCACCAACTTTTCAATCTCTTCATACGCCAAGTGCTTGTTAACCAGTTCCACATTTTCTCTAGCTTCTTGCTCTTCTCGAATTTTGTACTCAGCAAGACTTACTTGTAATGTATCTTGTAAGATCATCTCGTCTAACTTTTTATCAGACAAGGTACTAAGAGAAACTGGTGAGTTAAACGTTATATCTTCCTTTCAGGAAAGACAAAAATGAATCACTAGATCGTGTTTGGATCACTTGACTCTGCTGTATCCTTTTTTATGGGTAGCGATACCTAGGGGCGCTAGGTTCCATGCGTTCCTTGGGTAGACTTATTCCGTTGTGACTGAGTCAAAGTGAAATCTTAACCCAAAACACCTCTCATACATCCTGTAAATGCTTCCGTGTGCTTATCCCTGTACAGTGATCATCCAATCTGAATAGTGCATGTCCACAACTTTATCTTTGTTTCTTCCTGAATTAAGATATTTTTCATTATGTCATCATCTTGCAGATTGTGATACATGTCTCGAGCACGTCTTGAGATTTTAGGAAAGATAGTCATATAATGACTAACGATGATCTTTGTAAATCTTGGATACGGAATCCAAGATGTTGGATGATGAAGAGAATAGTAAATTCCTTCCCATAGGAGCTTCGCATAATCCACGTGAATGTTATTGACAAAGCAATACGTCATTTGCATAATCTTTAACGGTGGTTGATCCCTACCTGTAACACGTGTTGTCAAGCACTTGGAAAATATCTTGCATAATGTTTGCCACGGTTGCAGAAGACCAGATGTCTTAAAGCTTGACGATGTCTTCAGTTCAATTGTAAAACCTAATTGTTGTTTATAGAATGGAACCATGTCAGAAAATGTTGGTGGTGGCATGAATGAATTATGATCGTTGTCATTTGCTTAAGGTAGATGAAAGATTGTTCTGAAGTCATCCAGTATAAGAGAAAGTTCTTTCTTGTCCAACATAAACTTGAGCCTATACTTTGAGCCGTCTTCCTTTAGAGTATGCCAGAACTGTGCCATATATATCCATGGTACGGAGGAAGAAGTTGCAATGCTAAATCTTAATGGATGATTCTTGATGATGTTTGTCATAATTTTACTTTCCGGTGGGCATTGCACATGTTCAAGATCAACTTTCTTGTTAGCATCCATAAGATCATATCGTTTGTTCGGAGGACATAGTTCGTCTGGATGAACGTCAGCTGCATGTTGTTGTTGTGCCATGATGATTACTGAATGAATTAAATGAAGATGTTAGGTAACAAATAATTCTTTTGACATTTTTGTCTTTTTCCACTCTATTTGTTTTATATGTTCTGGCAATTCTTTTTGAACATATTTTGGATCAGTTTCTTTCTCATGTGCTCATTCTTGCTTTTTCTAGCACATGCCAAACGCTTTATTCGAATTATTCTTTTGATTTCTCATTTTTGTGTGTTTTGGCAATTCTTTTTCGAACACACGTTTGATTTGCTTTTTCGCGTATGGATTTTGTTCTCTCTTTCTGTTTTTAGAATTTCCTTACCAGAAATTGTTTGTGACATGATACTCTTTCAAGAATGATGAAGATTTCTCTTTTGATTTTAATCAAGACTCTTTTACTAAACATTAAAGAGAAATCATTCAACTTCTTAAAGTTGTTTTGTGAAAGAGTATCATTTTAACACCAAAACATATTTTGAGAACTTTTTCCAGAAATCTTTTGACAAAAACTTTCTTGATAATCACAAACCCACAATTGAATGGACACAAAGACACTCACTCCTCATTCTGTTCATTGCAGAAAACTTCCGAAACCGGACATGTCTTAGTCCGCTTAAACAACTGAGATTTGGATTTTCAGATTAAAGTCTATAAAACATTTTGCACTTTCACTTTTTGTCATGATTTCTAAACAATGAAGACAAACATATCTAATTTAATAATTGAATGGACACTAAGTCACTCACTCCTCATTCTGTTCATTGCAGAAAATGGCCGGAACCTGACATGACTTAGTCCACTTAAATAATTACTAATAGATATATATGTCCCACAGTTTAGAATTCTTAGAAACTTGATTTCTTTTTAAAAATTATTTGATTTGTTCACCACACATGAGAAACTGATCATTTTGTTCCACATACATTCAAGCATTAATCATCACAAGCATTAATCATCAAAATTATTTCTTTCGCAAAACAACTTCATGTTTCCACAAACGTATTTCTACTGAATTTTGACTTCTTGACTCCACCGAGTTTGACATTTTAACCCTTCTGAGTTTGACCATTTCTGAATTTCTCAAACTATATAAACCATGATTCATTTTAACTTATGTAGGAACCAAACTTGATTCTTTTTATGTTTTATTGTCATTTTTCAGACGTCAAACTGTTAGACAAAAATTGAAACTCGATAATAATCAAACTCGATGAACTAATATAACTTCACGATTTTCATATTATCACTAATTATTCAATTCCTAAGCTATTTATCACTTAATTTTCCTAACATAGTTTCATATCATTCCTTGATTTTCATCTTGTCGCTAAACACAAACTAGTTCGCTAAATCCTAAATTTTACCGAGTTTAAACTCGATAAAGCAAAATCATCTATTATCTTAATCACAAGTCGTACCCACTTATGTTTGAGATAGAAAAATAGTTGTGATCGTTGTAATGAACTCGAAAGACTTTCGTTGTTTTTCTACTCAAACTCAATAAATTGACTCTCGTAAAAGAAAAGGAAAATGAAAAATCCTTTCTGATCCTTTTATAAGCCACGCAGAAAAATGTTACCATAATTTACACTTCAGTCCCCTCTAGTTTAACAATTCCACTTTCAATTTAGAATTTCAAATAACTCCCCTCGAGTAATGAAGTCATTTCAAAATTTGTTTACCATTATCAAAAACTCCCCCTTAGAATGAAATCATACTAAGCTCGTAGTCCAAAAATAAAGATGGTTGAATTAAAAATAAAAACCCCCCCTTGAAAATATAGCATTTTTTAATTATAGTTTATTTGAGAGATCATTGTTTTTATTTTATTTTCGAAATGATGTATATGTTTGAAAAATAATAATTTAAATTTTTTTTTAATATGAAAAATATGACAAATCTTTTTGTATTTTTCAATTTTTTCTTTTGTTTTTGAAAATATATTTACATGTTTTTGATGTATGATCTTTTTCAAAAAAAACTTTGTCAGGCTTTACCAACTGTGTTGAGTCATACATCACATACCAAGCGATACAACTAGATACTCAAAAGCGTCTTTGAAGAGCTTTAAGAAATCTATCCGCAAGTTGGTAATACCTGTCTCGACAAAGTAAATTTCCCACAGTAACCATTTTCTCAACATGTTCCTTAATAAAATGAAAACCGATGTTCTATGTGTTTTTGTCTAGAACTGTTGGATTGGGATTTGGCATGATATAGCAATGGCACTCGATGGAAATCACAGTACGATAGGAATCCGTATTGTACTTATATCCATAGATCAAGCAGTTGTAGTGCTCATCCAAATACTTGTGCACAAAGCCAGACTAGGTGAAACATATACATCCTCAGCAGTAAACATACACATTACAATCTTGTTTCTTCTTCCATTGAACTCCAACTCACATTTTCCCCCACCTAGAAAATTGCAATCGCTCACTGAAGTGCTTTTACAATCATCTTTACATCCTGCATGGTCTGCATCTGAATATGCAATTAATCATAATCCGGCCATCCTTCGGATACCATAAGCCCATGTTATAGGACTGTCTCAAGTACCGAAAGATCCGTTTAACCTCTTTGAGGTGTTTGACCGTAGGACGGCTTGATAACGCATGATACAAAAGTATACAAAAGCAATGATTTTGAACGACTTGCTGTTAGTACATAAGCTCCTCCTATCAAAACGACTAAAAGTCGTAAGATCAGTAGGAGTGGCCTTGTAAATTGAGCATCAAGTCCTCTCAGTTGCTATATGTGTACTCCATTGAGGACACTTTCATCTAGACCATGTTTCTTAAAACAACTCTATTGCATATAGTAACTGACTATGAATATGCCCACGGGGAGATTGATTAACTTGTATTCCAAGAAAGAACTATAGTTCACCAATCATCGACTTTTCAAAATTATTTTCATTAGGTTTGCAAAACGTTTTGAAAAATCAGGATTGTTCAAAACAAAAAATAATGTCGACAACATATACTTGAATAATAATATGTCTTCCTCGTGACGTCGTGGAACAAATTCGAGTCAATATACCTTTAGTGAACCCATTGTAAGTTAGACAAGAAAGACAATTTGTCATACCATGCACGAGGTGCTTGCTTAAGACCATATAGAGCTTTTTTCAACCTGTAGACGTGATCTGGGAATTCTGGATCAATAAACTCTTTAGGTTACCTAACATAAACTTCGACTATTTCAAGGACCAATGAGAATAGCCGTTTTAAAACATTCCATTTTGAAAGATAGTGATACTCTTAGACATCATAAGCAATAAACATCCGAACAGCCTCAAGACGAGCAACATGAGCAAATGACTCTTCAAAATCAATGCCTTCTTCCTGCTTGTATCCTTTAGCCACAAGACGAGTTTTGTTTCGAACCACAATATTTTCAGCATCAGACTTGTTCTTACAGAGCCATTTGAGAACAATAACATTCTTTCCTTCTAGTCGTGGAATGAGTTCCCAAACTTGAAGTCTCTAAAATTGATTCAACTCATCTTGTATGGACTTAATCCAACTGTGGTCTGCCATAGCTTCTTTGATATTCTTTGGTTCAATAGTGCTAATAGTTAATGCATACATGCATACCTCAGAATCTGTGTGTAGCCGTTGGCGAGTCATGATAGGTTTGGATGGGTCACCAATAACTTAGTTTAGAGGATGATCTTTTGTCTAAATGTGTGTTGAGGGTTGTACTTGGTGGAAATTCTGCACATTTGATATCTATAGAGCCATTATAGATAACTCAATTTCCTCACTACTTGGAGGATTATATGAAACAAATTGTGAATTGCCATCAGAATGAGCAGAATTCTTCTGATTTAATTCTCATCTCTGTAAAGGAGATTGGGAAGATTGATCATCAGATGTAGTCACAATGGGAGGAGCCTCATGTTCGTCAACAATAATTGAAGATGTAGAAGGTGAGTCTTCATGAATTTGAGTCGGTTGTGCAGCGGAATTGATGGTTGTATCAGAAAACGTCTTTTCAAAATATTCTTCAAACATTGGACCGAACAAATTATCCAAATCCTCTTTTGATGGAGTATTCATTTCTTCTGCTGATGAATTATGATTTATGAATCGTTGAAGCTCGGGTTCTAAACAATCGTGTTCAGAAGCCATTCCTGTGAGCTCGTCAAACTTGACATTTATGGTTTCCATAATCTTTTTAGTGCGTCTATTATAAATTCGAAACCCTCTTGATGTTTCCGAATAACCAATAAAGACCCCAATGTCTGCTTTTGGTTTCATTTTTCCAAGATCGTCTCGGTCATTTGTTGGATAACACAATGAACCAAACACATGAAAATATTCAACATTCGGCTTTCTGCCTCGTAATAACTCATAAGGTGTTTTGTTATGTCGTGTATGAATGATTGACCGATTTTGAGTAAAACAAGCGGTAGCCACTGCTTCAGCCCAAAGAAATTCAGGTAAGCGAGAAAAGATAAGCATCGTTCGAGCAGCTTCAACAAGAGTTCTATTACGTCTTTCAACTACTCCATTTTGTTGAGGTGTTCGAGCAGTTGAAAATTGTTGCATGATGCCTAACTTTTCATAATGAGCTTTAAGATTTGCATTTTTGAATTCAGTACCATTGTCTGTACGAATCTTGCAAACTTTGGCTTTATAATTCAGTTGATATATCCTATATCATAACACGGGGTCGATTCTAGGATTTGGCTAGTTTCTAGAGAGAGAAACACTTGAGAGAGTTTTTGTAGTGAGAGAAAATGTATTTCTATGAAAAGGAAATAATGACTAGCTTGCCTCTTCCAAAGTTGGAAGAGTCTTATATAGTACTTACAATATACCGGGTATTAGTACCCGACTTAATACCAAAAATCGTACTATTAACTATGAAACTACGAGCTATAATATACAGTAAAATACACAGGGTGACCGAGTCTTTTTCTAATATCTAACACAAGTCATGTCTGGTAAGATCGTTTATGGTGCCAAAATTAAGATGTGAAAGTTTGCGGTGCCATAACCATGACTTTGTCGAAGTTGCCTTAGACATTAGACAAATGGGTGAAGAAGCAGCCATGTCAGAAATGGAGATAGTATATAAATTTGATTCACGATCGCCTGTAAGCAAATCATCTCCTTCCAGATTACGCACGAAACATGTCTTAGAACGAAAAGCCACTTCTAAATCGCCATCACAAAATTGTCCAACGCTAAAGAGATTATGTCCAAGGTCTTCAACATAATATACATGACAAATAGTGATATTGCCCTATATATAATCACCATATCATGTGATTGCTGCAAAATTATCATTTCCAAAGTGAACAATGCCCATTAATTTCTCAATGAATTTTTTCAGCAGTGATCGATCACTCGTCATATGCTTTGAACAACCACTATCAACAATCCACAGAACAATCTGAACTACCTGTAACACAAGAAGAAATAGCACATGGATAAGTGGGCAATTTGACTACCTATTTCTTAACAAAAACCGATTGGTTATTTTGAGCATTTAGGTTTGTGTTAACAGGAGACCAAACAACATTTGGTTTTGATTCAAACCATTTTTGCCAGATTCGACTAGTTCGAATCTTGTTCTTCATGTATGTGCTTAAAGACTTATCTCGTACATTTCTTCTGTTTGAACTAGAAACCTTATCGTTAGCTTTTGAGGTGCTTCCGACATCAATCTTAGGTTTGGAGACTACATGAGTAGTATCTAAAGACTTAGATAGTGTCGACTCCTTAGAAAACCTAGTCTTGCGAACTACATAAGTAGTATCATAAGATTTTGGTGTTCTAGATTTAGTGGATAATGGTCTACGAACATTCGAACGCACATTCAATTTATAATTTGCAAAACAATTATCATGACATGGAATAAGCACATTTTGCATACAAGAAACACATAACAAAGTTTTCGCTTTAGGAGCGTTTGCAACATCAACATCAATTACATTCTCATTGTTTGAGATAACATTTTCAGATGTGATATCTGTTTGCTTATTTTTCCTAACGTAAACTGCTACTTTCTTTGCTGGCTTCTTAGAGTTAGCTAAGACACTATTCTTGACATGTGAATCTCTATTCATTGGTCTTCTAACACTAGATGCAGCATTCATTCATGTAGAAGATAAATCATGCTTAGCCTCGTTTGTTTGTGATTCATGTGTTGTCACAACTTTGTACATTCCAGGTGCTATGACATTTTTGTTTGAATTTACCCCTCTTTGTTTGGCAGGTGAAGTCTGTAAAGTGACTGGTTTTGACACGACATAGTTTTCTTCTGATTTTTAAACATTTGTTTTCTTTTGAATAGCATGTTTGTGTAATGGTGTGACACAAAGAAGAGGTTGAGAACCATTTGTCTTGTCAAACTTAGTATTTACAGACTTACCTTTTTCAACATTTGCCAGTCTAGTTTTTAACTCAGATATGGTAATCAAAAGATTCTGATTCTCAGCACGAATAGCACCATATGCATATGTTTTCTCAGAGACATGAGCAATTAATTCATCCATTTTCTTAAAGTTTGAACCATGTCTTTTTGATGAAATAAAAAAGCTTTTGATTTTCCTAAATTGACATTGTCACGTTCTTTATCAAAGATTGCACCGTAAAATCCAAAGACACGTTCTCATCTTTAAGTTTTTCCATTTTTGAAATCCAAGAATAATCAAGAGGATTTGTGTTTTTATTCTTAAAACTTGAATCCCATTTATGTTTTTCTTTTTCATGTTGTAACTTTAATTCAAAATCAACACTTTGCTTTTCACACCTTTAAACATCTTTTCAAGAATTTTTATTCATGCTTGCAACCCCTAGAATCTCGATGATATCTTTTAAGTGTTCAATTTTAGCATGGAGTGAATTGTCTACACATTCATGGATTTAACAACATACTTAATTCAACTTCATGCTTGGGAGATACTTCCCAAAAGTTGAATCTTTTCAAAAAATCCATTTTGCTTCTACTAGTTCCAAAGCTTCATTTCTTTTTTCTTTCTAGACTCAAAACATCTTTCACTCTTTTATATCCCCTCTGAAATAGTGTCTTAAAGAATTCAAAATAGTACTGCAACTCGTTTACATTGTTTGAGTTGATCTTGACAAAATCAATGAGTTGTATTCTTCAGGTGACCGTATAAAAAATGCTTTGCTCTTTACATTCCTTTTGAATTAATTCAGACACCCTTTAAACAATTTTTTTTATTTAACTAATACAATGATCAAATGTGACCACTCGACATTGATCGGGATAGAAGGATTTGCATTTGAATTCATGTACAAAAGGAAAAAAAAGATATGGAAAATATTTTTTGCTCAGTAAAATGTTCTTTTTAAGAACAAAGTCTAGAAGAGCATTTATTTGTGCATAATCAATTGTCCAACAATTCTGTTTATTTGCAACAGCAATTGGATCATTCATTTTTTCGTACACTTTTTGTTGACTTTTGGAAGCATCATCAAGAGTGTCATCAGTATCTCTAACATTCAAAGAAATCTCTGAATTGCCTAAACTAGAGGCAAGATATAACTTTGGACATTGTGAAATTGCTTACTTGAGTGTATAAGGATTTGGGTACCCCAAACCATGTTTTAATTGCTGATCATACACAGACAATGGCTTTGGTCCAAGCATAAACATTCCTTGTAAGGAATTGCCAAGTTTCAAAATTAGATCAACATTCCTTTTCAGTTTGGCCTCAAGATCTAGAACAGTGTCATGATATTTATCCTCATTTTCACTTATTTGTCATTTTAAAATTGAATGAGTCTTTTGAAGTTCCTCATTTTGCCGTTTGTAATCTTTGACATCGAAATCTAATTTATCTCGTTGTTTTTCTAGATCTCGAATAATATCTCGATCACGAACAAATTGAGACTGGGCTTGTTGACTAAAATGTTTTGCTCATTTATCGGCCTAAAGAAATTCGTTGAGATAATTATTATCCCCGTTTATGTTTTCCAAAACCCGAACCCCTTCCTTATACAACTCAAGTTGACTAGTCAAAGTCATGTTTTGTTTTTGAACTTTTTGAGCAAATATTTGTTGTTTTTCAGCTTCCTGATATGCATTTCTAGCTAATTGCTCTAACGCACATAGATCAAGAACATGTGTATCTTTTTCAATACTGCCATTATTAACATTCCCATTAGGTCAATCAAATATAATATCGCTATCAATTTGATAATCACCAATAGTACTGTTAATAACTTTAGTATGAGTTGGATACATTTGTTCTTCATTTTCAGTGTTGGATGAAGATTGTACCACACTTATAAATGCAGATTCGTAGCTTGGCCCAACATCAGAAGTGTTATCAGCTGGTTGAATTCTAGCCATTAAGCATATGTTTGCACTAAGTTCTTTAATTTCTTCCATCCTTGAAGCATCAGCAAAGAGAAAATCATTCTGCTCATCAGTTAGAATTACTCCAGCTTCATCCTGTTTTGCCAGCAACATTTGTTCCATGAAGTACTTCGAGTCCCGAACTCTTAGCTTTGGACAATTCCTAGCATAATGTCATTTTCCACTGCAGGTGTAGCATTTGAACATTTGAAGTTTTTTCCTGAAGACGAGGTTCGAAGATCCTTTGAATATTTTCTGGTCTCAATGTGAGCATTCGATCCCTCTAACGATACCTCCTGAACATAAGCTCGTCTAATATTAACTTCCCGCATTATCAAAGTTCCTGCTTTGAATATTCACCTTGTCTCCTTGAATGATTGCTTGGTTTTTGGTATTGGATGAAGTGCAAAGACGATTATTTGTTGGAGTAGAAAAATTTTGAGTAATGGCTCGAGCAAGTAACAACATTGCAGATGTTAGAGGATCTTCAGAATTGGTGTGAACATCATCCTGCTGGTATTCATCTTCATAATCAACCACAGACATGGGATGTGTCACATAATAAGACGATGTGTTTCTGGAAGATGAACCCGTGTGTGCTACGAGAGCTGAAGGATCATGAGATTTTTCTAACTTCTTTGCTCTTGAGATATTAACTAGTTTCTTGAATTGCTGAAGTGTAACATTTCTCAATTTCAGGTCATTTTACGACTCCTATAATTCGTCACTATTTATTTTGGTCTGACGCGCGTTTACTTTTAAATTAACTTTTAAGCTAAATCGCGTAGACTAAAAATAATCATTTAAGGTAAACGGTCATCAAATAAATTAAGGTTTACATCAACCAAGTAATATATAATTATTAAGAAGATAATTATTAACTTTGAGTATTTATTTTTAACTGGGGGGGGGGGGGTGTGGGGGGGGAGGGTTCACGTAAAAGGTTTACGTTTCATAATAAAATACATTTGGACACACCCCGGAAATACCTAGACTTACCTAGACTCAAACCAATACCCACTTTTAAAACCTTAACACAAAAATTAAGTAAATTTTGTGTACATAACCCACTAGGGCCGGATATATGTACATACAAATTGTCTAGAAGTCTTCTAATGATCCTAAAGTACTTACACCACAAGGTTAATTAAAACCTTGTACTAAATTTTCCTAAAGACTATCACAAATGGTTATTAACGTGATGTCACACCCCCAGATGAGGCCTGGACGGAATACGTGTCCGGAGGCGTGACTTTATTGAGCATCTCAAGTACAAAGCATAAAGAACGACCTCTAAGGGTACGTTTTAAAAATAAACACCGTTGCAAAGTTTTAAAATAATAATAATAAGTTTTACATCGATTAAATTTAAAAGATTCAAAGTTAAAATGCGGAAGCTTAAATAAGTTCAACAACGGTATTTAAAGACATAGATAAATCTCTGGTAAACCGGTACAGGCAAATAGACTTCACATAAGTCAAGCAACAACATCCATGCTAAGCACCTGAGAAAAACATGCTTAAAACGTCAACATAAAGTTGAGTGAATTCATAGGTTTAGTTCAAACGATATTACAGTGGACCACAAGATATCAAAACGTATGCGACAGTTATAACATATACAACTTCACATAAAAAGGTATTTACGTTGCGCTAAGCTCATGACACCGAAGCTAATTACGTTTATAGCATAGTATATTGCTAGGTTGAAACAAGCCCCCGAGGTAACTGACCAAGACTACCTTCTTAAGTTTCGACATGGTATATATCCGTTTATCGGGAGCCCCATGGGTAGTGAGCGTTACTCACCCGGATAGGGATAATTAGTCCCTCGACCGGTCCTCCAGTCAAGAGATTGGCGGTTCATGATAAGTGGGGCAGTAGTGGTCTAAACGCTACTTAGGCAACATGTAAACAGGGAAAATCTCACGCAAAGTACTTGTGTCCAGTTTTAAATGCAAACAATGTTTCTCACCCCAAGTTATAAAACATTTAGTCAAAACGAGTAAAGAGTGGGCCTATGAACTCACCTTGATCTAGTGAATTGAGGTAGTGAATAGTCTAGAAATAATTCACTCAGTAACGAACGACGATATACGAAAGCAACCTATGAAATGGATGTTTGATTTAATATCGGATCGAAGAGAAATTACGGGTGGGGGGGGGGGGTGGAAAATGAATCATAAGCGGTTACTAGTGTACTTTTGTTAATATTTATCTAGAAATTAACGGTTGTGATCGTGTAGAAATAAAATGTTTTTGTAAGTAAATGAATAGAAATAATATGTATTTTAATATTGCCTACATATATAAACGTCTAAATAAAAATATATATTAAATATATTTTTATACATATTTTATTGTTGGTTACTTAAATTCTCATATCTTGCTTTGTCATGTACGTTTTATAGTATTTACTAAGTATGGTAATTTATAAAAATTTTGGCATGACCCGTTCGTGTTTACACGTTTTCCAAAGTCGTAGACTTTATTAAAAACCCTCTTTCAAATCACTTTTAATCCGCTTTTCATAATTACAAGTTCATATATCGACAAATCCGTTATTATTTGTAACGTTCGACGTCTAAAAATAATTAAACGTAAAACATCTAAATCGCACACTATTAAATAAGTTACTCACGAACTTATCCAATAAGCTGCATCGTAGCTTTTACGCTTTGGTGTTTTGCATATATGTTGGGCTTTGGCCCGTTAAGTCCGAAAATGTAGTTTTACTTACCCATTTAATCCGATAAGCAAAATATTAAGTAATAAATACGTGACCTCAAGATAAGCTATCAATAAGCTCACAATAAGTCAAGTATAATAAGCCAAACCATATAAGCTCAAAAATAATCTCATGGTGTTGGGTCTTGTATGTGGGACGTGGCTTTAAGCCCTAATAAACTATATTCGAGCTTATTTATTGAGCCGAATAAGTTTATCATTTGTCCTTTCACAAAAAGCTAGAAAATAAGCTAAACAATAAATCTTTCTTTGTTTTCTATTTGGGCCGAAACATATATAAGCCCTAATAAGCTCAAAATAATTAAATAAGCTTTCCAAAAGCTTGTTAAACATAAGCCGAACAAAATGAACTATAACATGTCATTTTTATTACATGAAAATAACCACGATCATAAAACTAAGATTTTCTTATATTTATTTATATGTATTTCAAAATATATACATACCCTTTTAGGGTTTATGTAGTTTTTAAACCTTTGTTTTTACAAAATGAATTGTACAACTAGTATGCATCATAAGAAGTATGAAAGTACAAGTTATTTGAGAATTTGAAGACTTACAAAAATTAGAAGATTTGGATGGTGAACAAAGATTAATAACAACCCAAATGTTATTTAACAAATACCCGGATGATACAAATGATCAAACCTTCAATAAATCTTCAAGTGTTTTTGATCAAAGATGAAAAATATATGGATTTGTATGTATGTTTGTGTTTTTCGTGGGTTAAGGGAACAAAGGAGAAGAGAAAAACTCAAGATGCAAGTATGTGTGTGTTATGAATGAACAAATGAATATAAGATGGATTATATAACCCAATGTTTACTTCACACACTAATAGTGTGTGTGTGTGTACCGAAAATGAGACAAGGAAGGGGAGGGGGACCAAAATGATCCTCCTATCACAAGGTTGCTAGTACTAGTCCCATTTCCATAAACCATGCAAGCTTGTCTAGGAATATTACTCAAAATTTTGGCATCCAAGAGGGTGCAAGGGGTGTTTGTTCGACGGTATAACAAGGCAAGGGGGGACCAAAATGGTCTCCAAGTTTCTAGGGAACTAGTGCTAGTTGATGAATTAATTTCTAAGCATGCATGCACAACAAAGTGTAGTTAAGTTTCCACGGATCACGTAAATAACGAAACGAGTAACGGCATCACGAAAAATTACAAAATTTTACATAATGCTTTGAAACATAAAAACGCGGCTATCGCCAAAATACTACAACGTTTGGTGCCCCGGTTTGCTCCCGGTGATGATTCTCAGATAATAACGAGACAACTTCCCGGTTAAACGGTAAAGCTAACGAAACATTTAAAAATTCAAATTACTATACGGAAACGGCTAACTTATTGAACGGAAATTCTCGGGTTGTCACAAGCTCGTTTATTATTTCTTCCAGCATTACCAGAGTTCTTTCTTTGAATATTCACCCTGTCTCCTTGAATGATTGCTTGGTTTTTGGTATTGGATGAAGTGCGAAGACGATTATTTGTTGGAGTAGAAAAAATTTGAGTAATGGCTCGAGCAAGTAACAACATTGCAGATGTTAGAGGATCTTTAGAATTGGTGTGAACATCATCCTTCTGGTATTCATCTTCATAATCAACCACATATGTGGGATGTGTCATATAATAAGACGATGTGTTTCTGGAAGATGAACCTATGTGTGCTACAAGAGCCAAAGGATCATGATATTTTTCTAACTTCTTTGCTCTTGAGACATTAACCAGTTTCTCGAATTGCTAAAGGTAATAAAAAAGATCATCAAACGTATCCACTGTCAAACGTTTAGCAAGACGAACTTAGGTAACATATTTCAACCACTCCGGTTGCAAGCTATTCAAAAACTTTGTGTTAATTGTAACAATTGGAAAATGCATGTCACTTCTTTCCAAATCGTTCGTTAATTGAGCAAAATGATTGTAAACTGAAACAAGTGCTTCCCCTAGTTCAGCAACAAACTGATCAAATTCGTTTGTAAAATGAGTTTCTCTATCAACTTTGTTTTGTGTAGTTCCCCTCATAAGACGTTCAAATCTTTTCCATATGTCCTTAGCCGAAGTGCAAGCATCCACAAAATTATAAATGTCATTTGGAACAGAAAGAAGAATCAAATTCATTAGCTCCATCTCAGTATCATAGTGCAATAACGCATCTCCTTGTAAATCCTCAGCAGTTTGCAATTTTAGAACTGTGGAATTGTTAGGAATGAACATCTCAAACTGATAAGGACCTTCATCAAGCGCTTTGTTAAGCCACTTTTGGTTTTCCCTCTTTCGATTTATATATCGTCTAAATCTACTTGCCCACGGTATATAACTACCCCTTTCAAGCATGGGAGGCCTAGTCTCAGAACCGGCATCAGCAAGGGATTGTTGATATGTGTTAGATGTTGACATTTTGTGTGATTCAAAGATTGGATCTTTGTAGACGAAAATGAGTGATATTTGTGAGAAGATTTCCAAACTCGGTAACAATTGTGAAACTTAGACAACACTGTTCTCGGATAACAAGTAGTCTGAAACTCGGTACACTTCTTGAACAGAACTAAACTCAGAAAAAAAATACTAACAAACTTGGTATTCCTAAAACCTATTAAACTCGGAAATGCTATGAACCACAAACTCGATATAACCGAATTTTATGATGACTGAATAATCCAAAACACATATAATCGTCAAATTCGATAGAACCGAATTTGTACTCCGAGTTTTTAAAATTGACAAATTTGTTTTCAAAAACCCAATTCATGATAAAACCGTGAATTTGTGATGTTTTAACACTTTGTAAGCTTATTTCCGAGAGTAAAATCACTAAGTCCTTATTTCACACTTTTCGATAAAACCAAAAATGTGAAAACGTATAAAACTCGATATTTACCCGAGTTTATCAATAACCTCCTAATATACGATTTTCGATAGAACCGAAAATGCGTATATATCTATTACAATACTTTTCGATCAAAACTATAAGAAAAATGATCCAAAAATAGAAAAACCACTTCCGAGAATGCAGAAACACTTCCGAGAACGCTAAAATACTACTGAAAATGCAATCTCCATAACTCGATAACACTCGATAACTTCCAAATACTCGAAATCGCTTGTCAAAACACAACTCGAAAGCTCAAATATCTCAACCGAATTCACCGAATGTCATCTCGAGGTTGTCGGACGTGTAAAAAGCTCACAAATCGAATCACTCTAATTCTCTAATGGCGTATGATACCACTTGATAGGTCTTGTTTATCTTGAATCATACATAATCAACCATGGAAGCTTAGAGAGAATAGTAGAGGAGGGCAAGTATTCAAATTTCAAATCTTATTAAAATGGAGGGAAAAAGGAAAAGTTTATTACAAGGCATCACCTTCTAATGATGATTAGAAGGGGTATTTATAGGAGAAGGAAGGAGGCTTCCCTTCCTTTATTTTTCACTTCTAGTCCCTATTCTTTGGCAATTATGATATTTCTTACTTTTAGCATAATATACCTTATTACAAACTATTTTATTCTAAACAAAATAAAGATTAACGACTAAATATAATTAAACCACATAATCGACACTTTTTATGAACCTAACAGTATTCACAAGAAGTGGTAAATCCTTTGATCTACCAGTTAACCCAAATGATCAACAAAACGATTCTAAAACTCCTATCAACTTCGATAGCGGTGATGAAGACGATGAACCTACACCTCAACCTAAACTTAAAGATCCAAAACCAGTCAAAGAAACACTATTACCCAAAGCATACAAACCAAAATTCCCATATCCTCAACGCCTAAGGAAAGAAAAAATGGAAGCCCAGTACGGAAAATTCCTCGACATGATCTGAGCCGTCCGAATCAACGTACCTCTTGTCGACGTCTTAGTCAGAATGCCTAACTATGGAAAATTTCTCAAAGAACTCATAAGCAACAAACACAAAATCGAACAAATGTCTGCCGCTTTTCTGAGCGATGAAAGTTCCGCCATTCTTCAAAACAAAGTTCCACCCAAACTTGGAGACCCCGAAAGTTTCCTTATTATGTGCAACTTCAATAAAACTTTCTCTTGTAATGCTTTAGCCGACCTTGGTGCTAGCATTAACATTATGTCGTATTCCTTATATGCAAAACTATCTTTCGAAACTCTCAAACCTACTAAAATGAGCGTAAGATTAGCCGATCGATCATTCCAATACCCTGTTGGAATAGCTGAAAATATGTTCGTTGAAGTTGGTAAATTCATCTTCCCTGCTGATTTCGTTATTCTCGAAATGGAAGAAGATAGCAAAGTTCCTCTCATCTT
>BQNB010070749.1:8180-33025 GCA_026074375.1 Tanacetum coccineum
ATATATCTTGTGCTATTGATCTTGAAGTAACACACCCCGGACCCTTATTCCGCTGCGACCCAATTTGGGGGTGTTACAAAAACTATATAAAACTTAATATCTAGATCTATGCCTTAGGGTTCCTTTTATACACCAAGGAAACCTTAATGGGCTTACAAAATGCGTCAAGTGATTAATGCATATTTATTCCTAATATATCTCATGTATATCACTTTAGCAGTACTAACTATATAACTAATAGTACTAACTATTATACTAACAGTACTAATAAGCTAACAGTACTAACACTTTGTACTGGCAATACTAACTATAGCACTAACAGTACTAATGACTTAGATTATTTTTCTCTAATCTTTAGCAGCAATAGTTTCTTTAACCAGCGGTAGAAACTCTTATACCTAGCCATACAAACTTGAGAATCCTTTATTCCCAACAATCCTCCCCTAAACTTGATATTCATCTTGTTAATCATTAAGTTTCTTCAAATTAAACCATCTGTGCTGAGAGGATGCTTCCAAATACCTTATTGTCTTGGTCTATTTGCTAGTATGAAGATTTTCCTTAAAAGTTCATTTGCCATTTCTGAATATTCATCCACTTGAAGCTTGTTAGCCAGCATCAAAGTCAACAACCCTCTTGTCAGTGGATAATCTTTCTTAACCAACATGAAGATATCGTGTCCTCTGTCTGTAGATACATGGTGAACACCACATGTATCATATAACCTCAATGGATCATGCATATACCTCTGAAGCTTCTACGGAATGTCATCAGTATTAGGTTCAAGTAACCTCTTCAATTCAACCCATAATGTTCTTTCTTTGTCATTAGTAGGATATGTTGAACTGAATCTTTCTTTAACCAAACTCCATACCTTATCCAGATCATCTTTATCAAATTTCTTTAACATATCATCAAAGGTCTAATAAGCTTCTGTATGATTTCCAACTCTGATAATTTTCCAATACTTTCTTGTGTCTTTAGAGTAAACCTCCCAGTCTATGATTGGATATTTGACTTGTAAGGCTTCAACATAAACTTCTTTTACTGGAACTACCATTATCATTTATTGTAAATCCTCTTGTGATATCTCATCTGCTTTTAGTTCTTTAGTTGGTTCCGAGCCTTCTCCAGTCTTTTTCCTTTTTTAACTTTCTTATTGAAGATTTAGACCTGCTCTTTTTGTTTTTTCTTTTTCCATAACAGAGTCCATAGGCACAAATGAGGTAACCTGTTTGTAAACATTCTCAAACATCTCCTTGACTTCATAAAAGCTCTTTCCCTTGAAGTGTTCCATCTTGTATCCTGCCATATTCGTCATATATGTGCACATGGTCATTCTTTGCTAAGACATGGTTTGAGGTTTATTTCTGATTGCCTCATATCGTTGTGCTGCTTGTAGCTTCTTTCTCTTGTCAATGAGTTCTGCAAGTAGTCTTGCCCTTTCTTTAATGGATAGATTTTCCCTTTCTTCCTCTAACAGTTTCTGAGCTAGATCCTCATCTGCTAGAATCTGAGCTTGAACATCATCCCAATTAATATCAGCAACTGGGGGATTAGCTTCATATTTAGTAGTCTTACTTGCACGTAGCTCTTCTTGTTCTGCATTAAACTTTGCTTCTTGTTCTGCATTAAATCTTGCTTGTTCTTCTTCATGTAACTTCTGAGCTAATTCTTCATCAAGTGTCATCTGAATCTGAACTTTCTTTTTAATCTTCTTTGGTTGCTCAGACTCTTGCATAATGGCTTTACCCTTATCCTTTCTAGTTTCACTTAATGAAGGAATAATGATGTTAACTTGTTGAACCATACCAGCAGTACTAACTGGCATTGATGCACCAGCAGTACTAACTGATTCTTCAGCAGTACTAACTGATTCTTCAGCAGTACTAAATACCCTACTAGTAGTACTAACTCCTTCACTGCCAGTACTAACTGCTCTTCTTCTTTTAGTATAAGTTTTGACATTTTTCTTGGCTGCATCTGCAAGAACTTTAGCTACACTAAGAATTCCTAACTGATCTTCAGATTGGTCTTCTTGACTACTAACCTTTGTAGGAGTAACCAAGGAAATTCATGCATCTTGATCAATGTCTTTTATCATCCTCCCCTGTTTAGAAGTATCCTCTGAACTCTCCTCATCATCTGAGACTACAATCTTGGCTCTCCTTCTAGATTGGCTTATCTTGACAGTCTGCTTTAACTTCTTCACCTTTTTAATAAGTTTAGTTAAAGCAATACCATAGGTTTGTTTTGTTTGCTTCAATTCTGTCTCCAAGCTGTCTACTTTGTTTGACAATTTTGTACATAGAACCGTTAATTCATGTAGTGTCATCACTGCCCTCACACATCTAGTTGTGAGACCTTCCTAGGAGAGGTGAATCATGAGGCATGGTAGGGGACTTAGGGATGTTACCACTGCCCTGTCCTGCATCTATGCTAGAGACAGTAGTGGCAGCCCCTCCATAAACAACATTCATACTTATGAATGCAGCCTCATCTGCTACATTGGTGTAAGTAGGAGAACTGGGCTGAGGAACCTTAGTTTCCTGTCTGTTGGTTATCGCTAGGGGTGATGAAAGTGGTGGTTATGAGGTTGTTGGAGCACCTGAGGGTGTATGATGGGACTCAACTAGGATTGTTGATCCTTTACCCTGCAGAATTAGACCTTGAACAAGCATTATTGGAAATAAAAGAATGTCCACCCCAGTGTATCCCTTGGAAGCCCTTCTCATATTACTAAATAGTTTTTGTGTGAGGGTAGGAGCAATTATAAGTCTGTTGTCGAAGGGGTAGAAGATGTCTCTTATTTGGCTTTTTTTTTTTTTCTTGGTTTTACAAAAGATTGAATAAATCATTGGACACATAAAAAGTATTTAACTTTACTAATCTCAAGTTTTTCACCATGCCTTCAAAAATCATTTTAGAAAAGTTGAAAGTCTTGTTTGTGGCCAAGCAAATGATAGCAGTTGCTATATTGATACTAAATTGTTCCCAAGCAGTCTTCTTAGGACTTAAACAATAAAGAATGGTATAGATTAAGAATCTCCATTAAGGGGAAAAGTGACCCTTTTGGAAGGTCAACATGTTAGAGTTGGAAACATACCTCATAAGTGTAAGTTGTTCAAAGATTCCAGTATTAGGCAAAGTAGTAATTCCATCAGAGTCTTTTGACTTGAGATGCCTCTTGATATATGCCTCAGAAACAATCTTAACTTTCCTATCTATTGTAGCAGTGATTTGCACTTCTCCAGAGTCTAGGGTGTTTGCAGCAGCAGTTTGCCAAAATTATTGGATGAGTGAAACATGGATAGTATGATTTTCAGTGAGAGCATACTTTATGTGACTTGTATTGAGAAAATCCACTATCTGTTGAAAACCTTCACTTCCCTCTGTTTTGTGCAAGTAAGCGACCATGTTGTGTGTATCACAAAACTCCAAATTAGCCATTGTTGATTGTAAAAAGGTTGATTGAGGTCTGGGATAGGTGCGGTTGTGAGAGTATGTGAGTTTTGCAAAGTTAATTGAAATATTATAGAGAGAGCTTAAGGTTATGATTGGACCGACTTAATAAGATTGAATCTTTATCTTGAAGAAAGCTTATAAGGGAAAGAAAGATCAAGAAATATCCAAATTATAGACCCCTATAAGCTAAGTTGTTGGCGGAAATATCTCAACGGCTATAATTAATTAAGGAAATTCTGTTATACCTCAAACAGTACTAACGTATCATAACAGTACTAAGATTAGCCTAACAGTACTAAGTAGTGCCCAGCAGTACTAAGTTTTTCTGACTAACAGTACTAAATATGCCCAGCAGTACTAAGTAATACCTAGCAGTATTAACTTTTAAGATACCAGTTTTAACCTTAATTTTGTTCCAAAATGTATTTCCATCACCAATCTTGATTCTCACAAGCTCTCTTTCTGTTATTATTCTTACTTTATCTCTCAATTCTTTTGCTCACTAAGTCACTCTTTCTGTTTTTGTTTCACACATCTCTCTTTTCTTTTTGCTCACAATATCAGACAGTTTTATACAAATACCATCAATTCCTTTAGTTTCATGCTGTCCTCCCCACTTCTAAGTGTGTTAACTCTTGAGAGAGGTGGATTATTAGACTGTTTAGATGCAGCTTCAAAGCTAGTTTAAGCTTCTGCACCCCCCAATATGGTATCTTGGCACCTGGGACCACTACCTGAATCAGTTCCCTGAGGAAAAGACTCATTAAGTGTTGCCATGGATTAGGTCCTATTTATGTTACCACTGTCCTACTCTGCTTCTAAGCTAGAAGCAGTAGTGACAACCCTTTCCATTCTGTCTTTCCACTCCTTATAGACAGTCTCATATGCATCAAGGTAAATAGGTCCACTAGACTGAGATATCTTAGTGGTCCTTTTGGTTTTCCTAGGTTTTTGAGTCTTTTTGGGTTAAGATTGTGATAGAATAGTGATTGGTTCTTCATTAGAGAGTTGAGCAGATGTGGATGTGTGTTGGGGATCAGTGGGTTGTCCTGACCCTTCACCCACTTCTGCTTAATGATACATTCCCTTTCATCTAATCTTAATTAACCTCCCCTCAAACAATACTTCAGAGATTAAGTAATCCAATGCTAGTAATCAGAAAGTTAAACCTGCTAACATCAAAAGCCTTTGTGATAAGATCTGCAACATTGTGGTATGTGTGAATCTTGATCACTTGAATCAACTTCTTCTCATAAGAATCTCTGATGAAATGGTGCCTAATCTCTATGTGCTTGGTTTTAGAGTGAAACACTGGATTCTTCACAATACAAATGGTGCTTTCATTATCAATGTAAATCTTGGTGTTCATGAAGTTTTGAATCCATAACACCTGTCTACAATAATTAGCAGCAGTAACATACTTTGCCTCAGTAGTAGAGTTGGCAACTATAGTCTGCTTCTTGCAATGCCATGAAATCAATCTTCTTTCAAGAAATTGACAACCTCCTGTTGTAGATTTCCTGTCTAAGCTAGCTCCAACATAATCACTATCAAAAAAAGCCTCCAGGTCAAATGGTGAATCTCTAGGATACCAGGCCCAATTTAGGTTGACCTTTCAAGTATCTAAAAATTCTCTTCACAGCATGAATATGTGAAGTCTTTGGTGTAACTTAAAACCTTACACAAGCACAAACAGCAAACATTGGCCTAGAAGTTATTAAGTACATCAATGATCCAATCATTGATCTGTATAAATGAACATCTACAGCTTCAGCTTCTTCATCCTTAACCAATGCCTTATTAGTCTCTATTGGAGTGCTTGTTGTCTTCACAGTGGCAAAATCAAACTTCTTCAATATTTCAACCACATGTTTGTCTTGGCTAATGAAGACATGAAGATTCCATTATCTTTTTGCATGACTTGCAACCCTAAGAAGAAAGTGAGCTCCCCCATAGAACTCATCTAGAACTTCTTGTGCATCATCTGATCAAACTCAACACATAAAGAATTCTTTGTAGATCCAAAGATGATGTCATTAACATACACATGCACTAATAGGATATCACCTTTGTCCTTCTTGATGAATTAGTCTTATCTATAGCGCCTCTTCTAAATCCATTTTCTAATAAGTAGGTAGATAAGGTTTCATATCAGGCTCTAGGAGCTTGATGTAAACCATATAAAGCTTTTTCTACCTTATAAACTTTACCAGGGAACTATAGATCTTTAAAACCAAGAGGTTGGCACACATACACCTCCTCTTCAATAGTACCGTATAAAAAGGTACTCTTCCGCCATCTGGTATTTACAATAATATCCATAATGTGTATTGGCCCAAAAAAATAACCTGATTGCTTCTATCCTAGCAATAGGAGCAAAAACCTTATCATAATTAATGCCTTCTTCTTGGGTATAACCTTGTGCAACCAGTCTTGCCTTGTTTTTAACTATAATTCCTCTCTCATCTTTCTTGTTTCTATACACCCACTTAGTTCCAATAGCCCTCTTACCTGTAGGAAGATCCACCAGAGTCTAAACCTTTTAAAGTTTAAATTGCAGAAGCTCCGCTTGCATTGCTTCTATCTAGCTTGGATCTGTCAAAGCTTGAATCACCTTCTTGGGTTCTATTTGTGAGAGAAAACAGGCAAATAAGCAGTTTTGATAATCTTTGTGATTTGTTCTCTCTACTTTTGATGTAAATGACCATAAGCATGTTCTTTCAGTAACTTGGTCATCCTCCTTGTTTGTAGTAGATGGAATTTTGTCTCCAATGATCTGTCTTTAAGGATGGATCCTTTGTATCTAGTTGTGGATAGGACTGACATTCAATGCGTGATTTCTAAGTTGTTAAGGTCAGCTATGAACACTAATCTTCATATCATTGCCAACCATAAAGATACTAGTATCTCCAAATCAAGTATGAGAGAAATCAGTAGGAAGATCATAAGCATTAGTAAAGTTTTGCCCAGCAGTACTAACAGATGGACTAACAGTACTATCTCTGTTAGTGATGTTAGCATAACCTTCCTTCTGTTGAACAAGCAAATTATCCAATTCAGATCTAAAATCTTGCACATTATGGTCATTTTCTTTATTTGAAGCTCCTCCTTCTTTCTCTTGACCATTTCTTTCACCCTCATGTGCTGGTTCTTTATTAGTCTTTTTACCAGCATCATCAGCAACTACATCGGGCAAATGACAAAGTCATATTCGTCCACACGCTTTATTGCTAACTATTTTATTTCAGGATTCATATAAAGATGGAGATGGAGTTGCCTCATTCCAACTGAATTCGGATTCATTACCACATGCTCATGCTCAAACTACAAAGACATACTATAAGCATCAAGATTCAAGAATCAAGAAAGCTCAAGAATTAAAAGACAAAGTCTTTCGCAAACTCTGATATACAAGATCTTCCTTTAAGATATCAAGTCTATCAAGGGAGATTGTTAGCATGCTTTCAAGATGATGTAAAGTATGAGCATGTTGGTCAACACACAAGATCGCAAGGCGGCAAAGACGATCAAGACAGAAGGATAAAGATTTAAAGATCTCGGATGTAAAGACGAAGTCAAAAGACAATGACAAAGGCTCAAGATCAAAGATCGCAAAGCATGAAGGAACAAGCCTACAACGTTGATAGATACAAAGATCAGAAGAGCTTAACGACAAAAGCAATCTCATTGATCTCACGAAGGAGTGTCACAATGAACTCACTTCGGGGGAGATTGTTAGCCTCAAAATATTGAGTCGAACAAGGAAGTTCGTTCATTAAGAATATTACGTCTCGGTCATTTAATTATGTAACGTTGTAATAGGCTAGAAAAGAAACCGAGCTGATTCAGTAAGCTAATATTAGATGTATTGTGGGTTTAAACCCAAGCAAATCCCCAGCCCAGTCCGTGTCAAAGCCCAACACATCTAATGTAAGTGTATGGGTATGTAAACCCTTTTCCACCATGGAAAAGGGTGTTGGTTGTTTATTCTCTTACAAGCTAATAGTACATCCTTCCATTTTTCTCTCTCTTGTTTCTCTCTAAACATCTTCTTATCTTCTTTCTTATTTTCTTGTTTAATCCATGTCCTAAATAATGAAGTGAAAATTATTATCGGGTTTTCGACACTTTGTGTTGCTTTCCTTTCTGACAGGCAATACAAGTATGGTCATTTTCAAAAAGCTTTGAAGGCAAACCTCTAACAAGGTTTCCCTTTACAAGTTTGTTCATAGTTTTAAATTTTATTTGACCAAGCCTCATATGTCATAAATTAGACTCATCAATTGTAGCCTTTGTAAATAAACAAGTCAAACCTCCTGAAGGAACAACATTCTTTAGATCAAAACTGTACATGTTTTTCTGTCTGGAAACTTTAAGCAAGACTTGACTTTCATCAAGTGGCTTAAAGTCAGGAGATAGAACAAGACGTTCAGTCTCAGTGAAAAGAACACTATTTTTCTTGTCACACATTTGTGAGACAGAGAAAAGATTAAACTTAAGTTCCTTTACAAAGTATACATCTTCAAAATCTAATTTCCCAGTCCTAATTTTTCCTTTTCTAGTAATTTTACCTCTTTTAGGACTTCCTCCAAATGCAACAAATTCCACATCAACCTCATTGAAAACTTAACGGAAGGACTTGTATCCTGTCATAAGCTAGGAGATCCTCTGTCAAAACTCCCTTGAACCTATCTATTAAATTGTTGGATTACCCATCACTCATCAAAAATAAGAGAATTATTTTCTCTTGGGGACCCAAGCCATTACTGACTGAGTCTGCCTAGAAGAACAACAACTCAAATCATTTAAGCATGTATCGATCAACTGCTTGGAGGTGTGGTCAATACCATTTCCTGATGGTGCTCCAAAATCTAACAAATTTCTAGACTTAACAACATTTTCCCCATTGGTCCCACAACACATTAACCCCACCAACCACATCCTAGAGCTTTTGGCCCAGCGGTAGTTACTTTGTTAAAGATAGCAGTTTTACCCTTTTCATTAAGATTATTGGTTTTAGCTGTTGATTTTTGGTTAAAAGCCCTTTTTACTGGTGAATGTGTTTTAAAATAAGAATATCTTTTGGGTAATGCATCATTCACTTTTGGTTTAGGGTCAGCAGTATTAACAGGCCTGGTAGTACTAATTGTGATGACTGCTTGTCTACTTGTAGAGCTTTGCTTTTAGCAAATTAACTGGTACATTTCTGACTTTGTAACAACTGCTGTATAATAAAATACCTTTTAGGATAATGCGTGAGAGTAATATTTGTATTTTGGTAGTGGATGCCGCGCGCCTCTAAGCATTATTCCATACTAGTCTAATTTCCCTTTGACTAATAACCCTTCCCTTATTATACAACACATGGTTTTTTGGGGGGGGGGGCTAAGCCATTTTTCTTGTCATGAAAATCACAGTCTTTGATTAAATGATTAAAACACCCACAAACAAAACAAGCTTTCTTTATAAACTCAAAACCATTTCCTAGTTTCTGAGTCATCATTCCATTCAATTTTCTTCTATTATCCCTAGGACTTTTGACTTTTACCTATGATTATACTCTTCTTGCCTATGTGTGTTTTCCTTATTAACAGATTTCACATTCTCATCAGATTTGACAAAATTGATTTTAGTAAACTTTGGTTTTGTCTGATTAGGTTTAGGTCTAAACACACTATCATTATCACTATCAGTGTCCCAATCTTCAATGATAGGAGCACCAGACCTAACAGTTTTAGGCTTTTCTACAATATCCTTACTAGTCTTAGATATACTAGTTTCATTTTCACTCACTTTAGTCTTATAGATAGAATCATCTAACCCAGGAAAGGATAAGTCAGGTCTTGAGGGCATGTAGTTCCTAGTGTAAGGAGGGGGAACTACATGAAACCCTTTACCTATTTTGAATCTATCATTTACTGGACTATCATCCACATCACTTTCTCTACTGTTAAACATACTATGAACCGCTTCACTCTTATTAATTTGACTATCATAACCAAGACCAACTTTGTCTTTAGCACTTATTTGACTATTTATCAGTTTAGTTAGATTCTTTAATGATTCTTCAAATTTTTCTAGTTTAAGTTTCAAATCATCTTTCTCTTTTAAAGCTTCTTCTAACTGATTTTTAAGGTCTTTCATAGAGATATCTTTCATTTGGACATCATACTTTAAAAATGTAATGTCTTCTTCATAAACAGCTTCATTTTTTTCATGAATAACTATCCTAGCTTCTAATGATTCAAATCCTATTTGATAACCTATAATATCTATATTAGATTTTTAAGAGCTTCACGCTGTTGATCATACTGTTTTTGAAGAGTTTCATATGATTTTAAGCAATCTTTAGAGCAAGTATGTACCTCAGAGTCAGAACTTGATGAACTTTGAGATGTATAGGCCATTAGAGCAAAGTTTGTGGGTCCTTCTTCAGCTTGAAAGCTCCAATCATAATCACATATCCCATCTTGAACAACCAAGACATTTACAGGAGTCTCCACTGGTATAACCCTCCTTGGATTATCTCTATTTTTATACCCCTGATTCCTTGGTGCCCTGCATTCTCTAGCAAAGTGACCTCTCATGTGGCAGTTGTAACATTCAACATTTATTTTATCAAAGCCAACAGTTTCTTTGCAATTGAAATTCAGATTCCTTCCTGTCTTCTTTAAGAATCTCTTCACCCTCATGGTAAGCATGGCCACCTGCCATTTGAGATCCATCTCTTCAAGATCATCAGTATCAATCTGCTCCAAATCTTCATTGTCCAATTGTGGACTATTAGATTGATTAGCAAAGAAGGAAAACATGACATCATCAGCATAAGTTGAGGAAGAAACTTGTCCCTGTAAACTAGCAGTAGAAACTTCATGAGCAGTATTAACTGCTTCATTAGTACTGCTAGTGTTTTCTGAAGATACAAAAGCCACATTCTGAGAATTTGAGCTTGAGCTTGATTGGCCTTTAATCTCAGCTTCATACACCTTTAAATTGTTGTACAAATCATCCATACTCAACGTATCTAGATCAGATTTGTTTCTCATGATTAAGGCAATATTGTTCCAAGCTGATGGTAGACTTCTCAGCAACTTCAGATTTGCATCTTCCTAAGAGATAACTTCACCATGAATTTCCAATTGGCTGATAAGTTTCTGAAACCTATCATAGGTTTTATCTAGTCCTACAGATTTTGGTGTAGCAAAATTCTCATATTGCTGCTTCAAAATGGTTTTCTGCATTTTCTTTGATTCTTTTTTGCCTCTAAACGTGGTCTTGATTGCTTCCCATAAGGTCTTTGCATCCTTGATTCCATGAAACTTCAATAGGTTCTCATCAGGAATGGCCAATAACAGAGTGCTTTTTGCTTTCAATTCATTCATTCTTGCTAGCTTTTGTTCAGTAGTTTTAGGAGGAATGGGACCTTCAGTACCAACACTAGCTGATGCAATAGCAGGTGCATCACCATTCACAATAACCTCCCAAAGAGCATAATCAGTGTGAGTAAGATAGTGCTCCATTCTCATGCTCCATAGATCATAGTCTCTAGTTTTGAGTACTGGAAGTTTTAGTGCAGACACTGTTTGGGTAGTTTCTGATTGTGATTCCATCTTCTCTTGATTATGAGATCTTGTGTAGATATAATGTTCTTCTTATTCAGAATTTCTCAACAAGCTCTGATACCACTTGTTGATCCCTTCTTGACAAATCTTACTTAGCTTGTTAAAGCTTTAGTTATATTGGATAGATCCAAGACAACTATAGTAGAAACTAAGATTGAGAATATCACAAACTATGCGGAATCTAGTTTGCAATACTAAGAAGAACAATGAAACAGTAAAAACAAGATCTTTACTAAACTTTCAATATATTGAATACTATTTTGAGTTACAAAATAGCTATGAATACTAACTATGATTGCTATGCAAACTATGAATACTAATATGAAAACTGATATCTAGATCTATGCTGCAGGGTTCCTTTTATACACCAAGGAAACCCTAATGGGCTTACAAAACGCGTCAAGTGATCAATGCATATCTATTCCTAATATATCTCATGCATATCACTTTAGTAGTACTAATTATTATAACAAACAATACTAACTATATAACTAATAGTACTAATAAACTGACAGTACTAACATTTTGTACTGGTAGTACTAACTATAACACTAGCAGTACTAACTTAGATTGGCAGTACTAAGTCTTCTCTTGGCAGTACTAAGTTGAACCAACAGTAGAAACTTGTAGAAGCCCTTAATTCCTAACAATTAGGTTGTAGTGGCTTATAGTGTCATGTTACGACCCATACATGATTGGTGACAATGGGTACTTAACATGGGTCATGGGTCATGTGCATTGGGTTGTAGTGGATTATAGTGTCATGGACCCATGCATTACCGGTGACAATGGCTAATTCACATGGGTAATGAGTCATGTGTATTAGGTTATCAATGATCATATTAATTTAACCCCTAAGCGTAACCAATAACCTAAATCCTTTAACCCGTAATAGTTGACTGAAGCGTGTAAAGCGGTCGGTAATAAATTACCATTTAGAGATAGAATTACTTTAGGAAAAGTAATAACTATTAGTCTGGGGTCGTATCCTCGAAGAGTGTTGAATAGAGATTTACCATTTAGCTTTATAAAATCTAATTAAGGCATTCCTAAACAAGCAAATGTCCTGAGCTATATTTAACCCTTAAGCCTAAACGTCTTAAAGTTAGCGGCTGATTAACATACGGGGGGGGGGGTGGGGGGGGGGGGGGGGGGGGGGGGGGGGGGGGGGGGGGGGTGGGGGGGGGTTGGGGTTTTGTTGGTGGGGGGTGGGGGTGTTGTTGTTGGTCGGGGGTGGGGGGGTGGGGGGGGTGTGGGTTAAAGGTGGTAAATGTATGGTAAGTATAGGAAGATAGGATGTTTTGGGGCAATAAAAATGTATCAGGACCGAGACCGAACCGAAATACGTTCAGCATCCGGACCCGACCCGGTCTGGTCCGGTCGATAGGGGAAGTGGAGATGAAAGTCTACATGTACCCGTTCTCTTAACCTTATGGGTCTCTTGGGGGGGGGGTGACCAGACCGTATCTATATATCACATACACCGAACTCGGGAGATCGGTTCGAGAGCCTCGGTCCGTGTTTTGGGTGACCAATTCAGCCTTCGTGGGGGGGGCCCGGTTCGGGTCCGGTCTGGTCAACGGTCTACCAAAAATCCGAACGATTATGCCTAGAGAGATGAGGACCGGACCGACCAAGACCAAACCGACCGGTCGACCCGGACCGACCGACCATTATTGGTCCGGTCCGTGGGGGCGTCCCGTGGCGTTTTAGACCAATTCGGTCTCGGTCCGGTCCGGTCCGGTCTTGGTCGGTCCGGTCTGGTTTTGGACCGATGCTCACCCCTACCTTAGAGAAAGTGAAGTGAGACAAACACAAAACTGAGCAAATATTAAGCATTAGATAATAAGCAATAAGCTAGCTTAATAATAAGCTAATCTAAAAACTACTATTTTTATTAATTAAAATTGTAAACTTTTTATAAACTAAAACTATATTTAATAATGAAAACTTTTATTAAAAAAACTTTAGCTTAAAAATAATTAGCTGCACCGAAAAAGCTTTAAACCAAATAAGCTACAACTAATTTAGTTTTGCTAAATTCGAAAGTTTAAAAGTGAAACAAGTTGAAAATAAGCAGAGGGAGAAAAAACTACGGTTTAATAAGTAGTTTCTATAAGCACTCTTTAAGCTACTAGCCAAAAACAATGAACCTTAAAATTCTATATTAAAAAGGAAATGCATAATATTAACGAATAGGTTACTCTGGCAAGATGGTAACCCGCTTAGACACTACTCACTCGCTGATACATGCTGTCTCGGGGTTCAATCTCGTTGGGGTGTAACATCCTTTATTTTTCTTGTTAGAATAAAGAGAGATGGGTGTCAACATCCGATTTCACATTTTGCTCTAAATAATAGCCACATGAATACTTCACGATGTGACTATTATGAATATATTGGTCACATATAATCACCTTAAATGTGGCCATAAACATAATTTAGTCACACATTTGTGATATGCTGTGGCTATTGTAAAGGCATATAGTCACATGATCGTGCATAGAAGTAAATGTGACTATACACATTAGCTTTTGGCAAGCTAACACAAACTAAACTTTAAACACACATATTAAGTTACGTGACCATATGTACTGGATAAAGTGACCAAAAGTGTTAATAAGTGTGACCATATACTGTTTAAAGTGAAGAAATGTGTATTTTGTGTGACTGTGGGGGCGAGTGAACATCCAATGGCCACATAATTATGTTGTGTGACCTTTTCTAATATTTAGTCACACAAAGCATGTTTTTTGGGTATTTAGTCACATACAATTAAGCATAAAGTGACCAAAAGTAGTTTAATAAGTAGACCATGGGGGATGCTGCTAAAGGGAAAAATGTGTAGATTTGTGTGACTATTGATCATCCAATAGCCACATTAAGTTTATGTTTGTGTGGCCTTTTGTAATATTTAGTCACACAAAGCATGTTTGTTTTGGGTATTTAGTCACATACAATTAAGCATAAAGTGGCCAAAAGTGTTAATAAGTGTGACCATATGCTGTTTAAAGTGAAGAAATGTGTATTTTGTGTGACTATTGATCATCCAATGGCCACATGAATTTTATGTTTGTGTGGCCTTTTCTAATATTTAGTCACATAAATCATATTTTTTAGGTATTTAGTCATATACAATTAAACATAAAGTGACCAAAAGTGTTAATAAGTGTGACCATATGCTGTTGACGAAGGTGGAAGAGAATGGTGACGAGGTAAGTGGGTGTGAGAGCAATTAATCATCCAATAGCCACATTAATTTATGTTTTGTGTGACCTTTTTGTAATATTTTAGTCACACAAAGCATGTTTGTTTTGGGTATTTAGTCACATACAATTAAGCATAAAGTGGCCAAAAGTGTTAATAAGTGTGACCATATGGTGTTTAAAGTGAAGTAAAAGTGTATTTTGTGTGACTATTGTTCATCCAATGGCCACATGAATGTTATGTTTGTGTGGATTTTTGTAATATTTAGTCACACAAAGCATGTTTGTTTTGGGTATTTAGTCACATACAATTAAGCATAAAGTGGCCAAAAGTGTTAATAAGTGTGACCATATGCTGTTTAAAGTGAAGAAATGTGTATTTTGTGTGACTATTGATCATCCAATGGCCACATGAATTTTATGTTTGTGTGGCCTTTTGTAATATTTAGTCACACAAAGCATGTTTGTTTTGGGTATTTAGTCACATACAATTAAGCATAAAGTGGCCAAAAGTGTTAATAAGTGTGACCATATGCTGTTTAAAGTGAAGAAATGTGTATTTTGTGTGACTATTGATCATCCAATGGCCACATGAATTTTATGTTTGTGTGGCCTTTTGTAATATTTAGTCACACAAAGCATGTTTTTTGGTATTTAGTCACATACAATTAAGCATGAAGTGACCAAAAGTGTTAATAAGTGTGACCATATGCTGTTTAAAGCGAAGAAATGTGTATTTTGTGTGACTATTGATCATCCAATAGCCACATGAATTCTATGTTTGTGTGGCCTTTTGTAATATGTGACCAAAAGTGTTATATTTGACCATATGTTATTTAAATAAGAAATGTGTATTTTGTGTGACTATTGATCATCCAATGGTCACATGAATTTTATGTTTGTGTGGCCTTTTGTAATATTTAGTCACACAAAGCATGAAATTTAATGATGACCAATTTCACATTTTGTTCTAAATAATAGCCACATGAATACTTCACGATGTGACTGTTATGAATATATTGGTCACATATAATCACCTTAAATGTGGCCATAAACATAATTTAGTCACACATTTATGATATGTTGTGGCTATTGTAAAGGCATATAGTCACATGATCGTGCTAGAAGTAAATGTGACTATACACATTAGCTTTTGGCAAGCTAACACAAACTAAACTTTAAACACACATATTAAGTTACGTGACCATATGTACTGGATTTTGGCTACACTTAAATAATGTGTGACAAAACGTTTAGTGTGACCATATATGGCATTTGGTCACAGTGTTCAAGTGTGTGACATATATTTGTCACTATTTATATGTATATCGTGACTAATGATTCAACCTTACTTTTCATTTGTCACGCGTCCTAAATTCATATGTGGCTAAATAATTAGCAAAAGATAGCAGTCACCCTTAAATAATGTGTGACAAAACTTGACTGTATAATTTAGACACATAAAAAATTACTTCATGTGACCATATATGCCAATTTTGTCACATTGTTCAAGTGTGTGACATATATTTGTCACTATTTATATGTATATCGTGACCAATGCTTCAAGTTTACTTGTATTTGTCACGTGTTCAAAATTCATATGTGGCTAAATAATATTACCAGTTACCTTTAGCCACATAATGTTTGAATGTATGGCAATACAGTTCTAATGGTCACACAATCAAAATTTTCCTGTGTGGCTAATTAGTAAATGTTGTCTATTTTGGTACCTTTAGCCACATAAATATGTGAATGTGTGGGTCGTCCATTTTTTCTTCATGTTGACCAAATCCACTTTTTTGTACAAAAAAAAAAAAAAAAAAAAAAAAAAAAAATATAAAAAAAAAAAAAAAAAAAAAAAAAGTAAAAAAAAAAAAAGAAAAAAAAAAGGATTGCGTGAGGAAGACTCAGCAACTTCTCATACCGGTATACAGAAAGGATTGATAAATTCATCTTGTTGAACCTGTGTATCTTTTGCTTGATTATAGTTGTTTTCCTCAGCATGAACATTTGTAGTTGGAGTTGTTGGTTCTGTTGAATATTGATTATTTGTTGTAGGTGGTGTGTCTTGTTGTTTAGAATTGTCGGTGGGAGAAGAAGACTTGTTGACACTTGAAGTACCTGCATTGAAAAATTCATCGTACAAAGGACCGAAAAGAAGATCCAACTCTTGTTATGACTGAGCTGTTGTATCTGCTGAAGGAGAAACATGTTGTAATTAGGGGACGGGGCCAGAGTTGTCATAATCTGATGCCCTTTGTCATTGGAGAATGAGGCCTGAAGTGTTATTATCAACAGACGTCTCGAACATCTCTTTGATCTCATCAAATCTAAGATGTATGGATTCAACTATCAATCTGGTTCTCTTGTTGTAAACATGATATCCCTTAGACTGAGTGGAGTATCCCACCAGAATGCACGGATCCCCTTTTTCTTTCATCTTGTCTAGATTTTCACCATCTCTGGTTAGGTAACAAGTGCAACCAAAGATGTGAAGGTGTTTAATTGAAGGTTTCCTGTCATTGATGATGTGATATGTTGTTTTCTCATGTGTCGGGATGATGATAGATCTGTTTTGAGTATAGCATGCGGTTGCAATTGCTTCAGCCCAAAAGAACAAAGGAAGTTTAGAAGCTGAGAGCATCGTGCGAGCAGCCTCAACGAGAGTACGGTTTCGTCTTTCGACAACGCCGTTCTGTTCAGGTGTTCGAGGAGTAGAAGTTTGATGCTCAATTCCTTCTTCTTTGAAGAATGCATGGAGTGTCTTGTTTAAGAACTCTGTGCCTCTGTCAGTTCGAACAGAAATTACTAGGGCTTGAAGATTTCGTTGAATCATTGTGAGGAAATCTTTTAGAACTTCTGGTGTTTCATCCTTGGATCTTAGAAATAGAGTCCAAGTATATCTGGAGTAGTCGTCTACAATTACCAGAATATATTTCTTCCCATTTATGCTAGCAACCCGCATTGGACCACATAAGTCCATATGAAGTAAATTTAGCCGTCCTTTTGAACTTGGAACAGCCTTTGTCTTGAATGAACTTCTTTTTGCTTTACTCACTTCACAAGAGGAACATAGTTGATCCTTGACATATTTCAGTTTTGGTAAACCAATCACGACATCCTTCTTTGAAAGCAAGTTGATGTAGTCGAAGTTAAGATGAGAAAGTCTTCGATGCCATAACCATGCTTGAGTTGGTGAGGCTTTAGCCATGAAACAGATTGGAGTTGATGAAGTGGTTTCTTGAAGAGAAATTGTATAGAGATCAGATCCACGATTACCGGTGAGTAAATCGTTTCCCTGAAGATCTCTAACAAAACAAGTAGATTTCCGAAAAGCAACCTCTAAATCTTCATCATAAAATTGACCAACCGAGAAGAGATTATGATTGAGACCCTGTTGATTATGATATTTCCTTAAACTAAATCTCAATAACCAAGAATTGGAGAAAATTGATCATTGCCAAAATGAACGGTACCCATATATTTTTAACAAAATTGCACAGTAGCTTTAGATTGCCCGTCATGTGCTTTGTTTATCCAGAGTCAACAATGAATAGGATGAGTTGATCAAATCTGCAAGAGAATTAGAGGATGATGGAATACTTGACAAATTAGATCCTAAAGTATTTGTGAGTTTCAAGACATTAGTTATTCTAGATACATTATCTATAGCAAAACTAACTCTCTTTTTCACATTTTCATTCCTAAGTTTAGGCGTCCATTTCATTTTTGTCTTAGGAACCCATTTATATCCTGATGGGCATTGTTGTTCTATCCACCATTTCCATGCCTTACTAGTTTTCTCATACAACATCCTATAGTAACTCTTGGATTTCTAGATAGTGGATTCTGATGCAACTGTTTTCTTAGGGGGTGTTGCAGCAGATTTGTTCGCTTAACTTTTGGGGTTTCTAGTACTAATAGGCACTACTTTAGGCTTCTTAGTTCTAGCATTCACGTTGATGTGTCATTGTGAGTAGGTATTTTATGTATCAAGTTTTACTATTTATTTTATGCCGACTATACCTAAAAACAATACTTTAACGGGCAGTATACCCGGTCAGATGGAGTTTCATGGTAAGTAGGGTGTCGATCACTAAGAGCGAGAGCGTTAATTCCTAATTCTATCTGTATTTTAGTTATCTAAGTTAAACCCAAAACTAATGCAAAAGGGGGGTTTCAGCCTAAGAGACTGGCACAAGGCTTAGTTATCTAACCTATTGTTTTGATGACAAGCAAAGCAATAAACACACACAAGAAGACAAACAAATGATAGAGAAGCGGTCAAACACTAATGTAAGGAAAACGTATCAACCATGAATAATCTGATAAAACACAGGTTTGTTTATTAGTGCAATGATTGACTTATCTCAAAGGGCATATCATTCCTAGACTTAGGCGGTACTTCTTCCTAAGACCTAGACAAGCTAATTCTGTCATAATTAGACGCATCCGTATAAAGAAAGCATTTGTTGATTATAATCTATCTTAAAAGATTAGTAATGGTGCTCTTACTAAACCCTAGCTCATGGAGACTTTACCTACTTACTTCTTAACGACTCTTTATATACTAGTAGTTCACTGTCCGAGTCCTTACCAATTAAATAAGAACGTACTCGTTGATACCAGGGTCACCTTATGGCTCAACTAAGCTCCCTAAACTAAAGGCAAGGATAGGTCAATATTTGTGATCCTATGATTCTAGATATATAAATTGCAATATGGAGAGCTATTCCGGACTCTTAACCTACGCCCAAACAACACCGAAGTTGCAGCGCATTAAATATGTAGGACTAGACCCAGTTGAATGATAGGTCGCATACTTATGAGAACAATTTGATATCTAGTTAAGCTACATGCGATATTCTTAGAAATGGATTGGACGCATATTAAAGCACATAAACGAGTATAAATTAATAAACATAATCAACAAACAACAATGAATTAAGCAATCAAGATAAACAAACCAAACATTAGATCTTCATAAACATAGCTAATACCTAAAGGTATCAGCCGATAGTCATTGTAAAAATACACACGGTTTCATATATGAACGATTAAAGAAAAGAAACCTTAACCGAACGTGTATTGGGTTGCGCGAAGATTACAAGAGTTTTCCTATGATATTGAGTCTCTTTTCTGACCTTCTATGCTCCTTTATTCGTTTCTTGGTCGACTTGGTGGTTTAGGGATTCACTTGCATACCTAAAACTGAGTTTAGGATCATCAATTTATAGAGTCTGAAAACTCGTTGATACGCCGTATCGAGCAATTTGGGATACGGCGTATTGGGGATTTCTTAGACTAAGGACCACGTTTGATATCTTCCAGAATATTTTATTACTATATCATGAATATGACGTATTGATGTCTCCTGGATACGGCGTATTGGTCTTTATGTCTTCGTGGTTTCTTGTGAAGTGTAGGCACGGATACGCCGTATCTTCTTGATGTATACGGCGTATTGAGGAAAAACCAGTTGATTTTTCTTCGTTGACCAAAGTATTATATACGGCGTATCGTTGATGTGGATACGACGTATTCTTCAAAGTCATGCAATGGTCTTTTGATTCATCAAAGTCTTGGATACGTCGTATAGGTCTAGAATAATACGACGTATTTTCTGTCAGATCGGTAGACTTTCTCGAACTCTTTGTTTATGCTCCAAAATGCGTGCCTTTTAGCATAACTTCACCAAGTACTCCATAATTACTGCAATTCTAAAATATGAACGATTAAGTAATAATTCTTTCCAATAACTATACAAAATGGGTTAATAACATGGGATAAATGATGCTATAAAATAGACGTTATTTGATGTCATCAGGAAAGCAATGATATATCAGGGTAAAAATATGATACATCGTTTCGTCGGTTGTGCGCCCACATTAGCAGGTTCTCAAGCGTACCTCCCTTGATTTAGAGTACTCAACCAACATAACTTCCTTGGTCAGCTCCATACCACTGAAACACAAAGTGGGACTAATTGTAAGGAGGGTAAAGCTAAGGCAGAAGGACGCAAGCAACTCTATCATCTGTACTTGTTCTCCGACTTCAGCTCGTTGAGTGCAGGGATATCAGTATCATCAAAGATTAGAGTGGATGACCTGCTTGACAGATACATGTTATCTGGAAGGTAAAACACACTTTTTAAACTAACGTGTGACTCATGTACAATATGCACAAACCTTAAGGTTATTAAGGACTTACTGTTATAGTGTTTGCATTCACCGATGTTAAAATGACTGGACATAGTCCCACATACTTAGTCTTCTTCTCAATCAAGACATCACATAGCCCTCCCCATAGTGTGACTCTTAAAGACTGACCCTGTTCATAGAATAACATATTCAATGCCTGCTCAAATAGCTATATGGTATGAACGTTAAAAATATAAACAATGGCAGATACTTTTGGTTGGCCAAGTAGAAATCAAGAGTTCTAAAGCTTGTTCGTGGCTGAATTGACCTTCCTACATTAGCGATGTATCCAACAACATCTACAATATATTGCTTCCATGAGTACAACCTTACTATGGCCAAAATATTGTATACCTAAAAGCAATATGAGCTTACCAATTAAGTATTTGCTGTTTGTAGGTTGGATGCTATCAAAATCCACAAAAGCATGTCTGACAAAACCATCAACATTGACCAAATATTTTCATATGGTTGTAGCCCCATCAAACTCTAGCATGAAGGTATCATCTTTTCTAATACGATACTCCTCCTTATTGGGCTGAACAACAAAGTTTTTAATAGAATACATTCCCCCTCTTTTAGCTTGATAAAATTATGCGCAATGTTTACCTTTGCAGTGCAATGAATGATGTTACCCTGCAAGTAACATGTGTTAACATTTAGGCCAACTGAAATAGCATGTTAACATTTTAAGGAAAAGGTAAAACTCATGGCTTACCCTCGCATCAGAAATAACTAAATTGGTACTCAAGTAGCAGCCTGTAACAATGCTGACATCCCAGATTCTACAAAGCATAAGAATAATCGTCTCGGTCACACCCACCTGGAGCTCATCCAAGAACAAAACAGAACTTGATGATGCAGACTGCGCAGACATAATTTTTTGCGATGATGCAGCCTCCGCAAACATGGTTTTCTTCGATAATGCAGCCTCGCCAGACATGTTTTTCTTGGATGATGCAGCCTCGCTAGACATGTTTTTTTCCTTTCGGTTATGATACCTGGGAAGCCAATGTAGTTATACTAAGCAGTTAGGATACCTGGGAAGCCAAAGTAGTTCGCATCTAATTTATAATCATCATGCGTTTGTAACTCCCAACTCTTTAATTGCTGTGGGGTTTTAATTAGCTACTTGTTTGTATACCTATAACTCCCAGAACTGTTCATATCCTCTTGCATCTAATTTATAATCATCATGCGTTTGTAACTCCCAGCTCTTTAAGTGCTGTGTGATTTTAATTAGCTGCTTGTTTGGAATTACAGCAGGACAATTAACCATCAATTTTGTCATTTATTCACATGGGTTTGTACACCTTTTATGGCTTGGTTTACAACATGTAACATTCGATTAGGGCATTTATTCATATAGAGTTGTATAATTTTTCAAGCATGAGTTACACAACTCGAAGCCTATACGATAAATATTTGTATTCAATCTTTATATATATAAGATAAAGGAAAGAAAAAACATTTTTTTTTCAAAAATAGGTTAGGAGCTGCTTATTTATTGTTAGTTATTTAATATTAAATTAAAATGATTTTTAATCTCAATATTTAACGTAGATTTTTTATAAATAAACTTGACTGAAAATTTATATTAACATTGCTATTTATATAAATATGTTGCGCTTTTTATAAAATAAGAAAATTCCAACACTTGCTTCAAAAAAATATTCTTATATAAGTACTTATTTCTAAGCAGATACGCAAGTCGAAAAACTAGTCGATCCTAAACATAAACTACAAAACACTATTTATAGGGTGAATTTTATTAAATATAAGTATAAGGGCTCTAACTGCACATTTCATCAATTCATTGTGACCGAAAAAACCGAAACCGAACCGAATAAAAAACAACCAAAACGAATTAATAACCGAACCGAACCCAACTATAAATTTGGTTTTCGGGTTGGATATGGGTTTGACAATCTGAACCGAAAACCAAATTTATATAAATATATATATTTTTGATAACTAATAATACTATATATATATATATATATATATATATATATATATATATAGACTATTAAAATTTTGGATAAGAATCCTCTTATTTCATTTTGAACATAACAGGTAATGTTGTGTTTTTTAGGTGAAACGACTTATCATATTTATCATTTATAATACATCCAATACACAAATAGATAGAAAGATTAGATATGTCGGGGTGGGGGGGGGGCACAGATACCCCAAAAACCCTGAACTTTTGATACAGAAATCAAACCATACAACTATAAACATACACTGTCAGATATCATTATATCTCTAACAACAAAGCAACTTTCTCGGATGACACTAGAAGACTATATCTATGATAATACCCTAAAACCATAGATAAGATCTGCAATCATGACTGATCAAGTTCACCTTTATTCACCAAAATCATATCCTCATAACTATATTTCCACCCTCAAGACATAGCATAGACCATTCATCCATCATCCACAATAGAATATGCTGTCAAGAGAGGGCATCATTATGAAGGATATAACACCCAATCACATTACAAGAGGGGCTCTTCCTATCTAGCTACATTTCCTACATATTTGCATACAAAAACCAAATAGCAGCTACAGCCTCACTATTTGATTTAAGCAACAAAATGATGTAGGCATCACTAGAAAAGAAACACTCAGCCTCAAGTAAATCCAGCCTAACCTCGTGTAGCAACAACATTGATTAGACCAAGAAGTGCCATCTTTCATCACTCTCTATTCCAATCATCATGTTGTGCTCACCCAGACCATTTACCCTCCACAATGTTGGACACCTTCCTTATGGTACATCTTCTTGTGCAAAAGACCACTTTCACCTATAATAGGAAATCAAACCCTCCCAAGGCCAATCTGATACATCTATAAGGATTAAAGAGGAACTCAAGCCGAGGAAAACTCTAAGATATAAGGTTCCAACCATTTTAATAGCCTGCTAATATACATATTGTTATATGTTTAGTGATAACAGTAGAAGCTAACAAATACTCTTTGATAATATTGAAAGAAACCTTATTCCAAACAACCCTTAAGACTACAGGCCTTGAATTTGAAAGGATATAAGATAAATACCCTTTAAATTGGAAGACTTCTGATATTTCAAATCCAATTACCAAACAATCCTTTAGAAACAGAGGAGATTTTAATGCTGCTTTAGTTTGACACTTGCATTGATACATTCCACTTTTGTTGAGCTTTTAACACTGCTTTTGTTTTCTTAACTTTCAAACTAGTAAGCCTCATTCTGATAACTTCATAGAAGACATCACATAGTTCAGAAGGACTTCTTTTCTCATTTCCAAAAATTCTGCAATTCCTTTCTTGCCAAATAATATACACACAAGTAGCTAGGCCCAATCTTCTAATGACACTATCAATTGAGTTCCCATTATACAAACCAGAAAAATTACTTATCAGGACATCCCATTTCATGTATGCATAGGACACTCCAATCTTTAGCTTAGCAATGGTCCATAACTGATTTGCATAATGACATTGGAAGAATAGATGTTGATGTGAGTCTGTGTCTTAATTGCATAAAGGACATACCATCATATCATATGAACACAAACTTTTCACTTTGTCTTGAGTAGTAAGTTTCTTCTGTATGGCCATCCATAGGATAAAGGCATGCTTTGGAATATTCTGTGAGAACCAAACAATCTTACTTCATATCACTTCTTCATTACTTTCTTTGATATCATCATAAGCCTACTTTATAGTGAACTTATCTTCCTTGCCTGATCTACTTTTCCAAACAAACTCATCATTTTTACTAGCATTAAGGATAATACTTTGTTGATGTGCAAGGATAGGGTATTTCTCTATCCACTCAACAGGCCAATTACAGATCCCATTCATCATAATTTCCTTTACTACTATATTTGCTTTAAGTTTTATACAGATCTCTATGAGTAATAAAAGTCTGTAAAATGCCAGCCTTACTCCAATTATCATATATTACAGAAGTTTTTTCCCCATTACCAATCTTCATAACAATAAATTATCTAACCTCATCTCTTAGCTTTAAGATATTCTTTCATCCATAACTGTCACTGATCTCCTCATTTACTACCCATATGCTTATTCCCTTGAGTTTAATAGTGTTCACCCATTTGACCCATAAGGAATTCTTATCCATAGCAACATGCCATAGATGTTTGACAATGATAGCTTTATTCCAAACTTCTAAGTCTTTCAGACCCAAACCACCCTGACATTTTGGTCTGCAAATGCTTTTCCATGCAACCTTTACTTTTCCTTTTGATAGCTCACCTTGATTCCATAAAAAACTTTAAGGATCTTGTTTATATCATTTATAACAGCACGATGAAGTAGGAAAACAAATGCCCAATA
>BQNB010070750.1:0-30499 GCA_026074375.1 Tanacetum coccineum
GTAACTCGACTATAAAGATTCAATTAAGTCGGCCGATGCAATGCTTCAGCCCGTTGAAGTAATCTGCTAGCCAGCCAGTGCAATGCTTCATCCTGCCCTTCCAGCACTGCAAGTGGCCGAGCAGCAGCACGAGTCCTGTCAGGTGTGTTTGTTTTTGCACCACCATTGGTTTCTGTGGGAGTCGTCATCACTGGAATTTCATACTAAGGCAATGCTAATACTGGAATTTCCAGATTCTCTGATTGACCTGGAAATCAAATTGCAATGAATGGAAACAAAGTGAGATTCATACTAAGGCAATGCTAATACTTTTTGTCAATTATAATCTGGAGTATATTTTTTGGTATCATAGAATTTACATCTTCTTTGCAACTTATTTGTTCAACCTTAGCACAGGTAATTAATATAAATACTGCATTAACAATAAGGGTACAAAGAATGTGGCATAATGGAACCTGTACAGTACAAAGTACACACTCTGGTTATCTTATATTTTCAGACTTGTACAATTGTTCGAAAATAAGAATGAAACGGCACTGAGATCAACCTATTGTCCAAAGCGCACATAGAAAAAAGTTGCATTTCGTTATAATTGTTCTACCTACAACTGTAATGCAATATTCTTAGTCTTACCTCTAATATATTCAGATTTGGTAGGTGCTTAGTTTTAAACAGAAGCAGGTACTTATTTGATACTCTTAAGTTTGATGCTTAACCTGAAATCTTGATATTTGAGTTTGACTGAGAAATAATTATCTTATCGAGAAAATCCAAACAAAATAGCAAACTAAAAATAGTATTAACGAATCTCCCTGCATACGCTATCTAATATTCTTTTAAGGCCTCGAGTAACGTCTTAGAACGCCTCAAATTCTATAATATTATACGTTTACGCGACTAAGGTGCAGCGGACTCGTAAAAAACAAAGTACGTATACAGCCTGAGACCTTTTAATAATGTAACACACGTGTGCTATCATGATCCGTAAATATAAAAGGGGAAGCTTACTTCTTTACAGTTGGGTGGAAAATGCCATGCTGTGGTTGATTCAATGTCTAGTTCTTGGGACAAAAAGGTTCAACTTATTTTCTTATCTTTTTATAATATTCAGTTTAGTTTTTTGAGGTACATTGAGCAAACTTACAGATTTATTGTGTTTTTACAACAGGTGTGATTAATGAAGCTAATGAGATAATCAACGTCTTTACCTTACCACGAACACACTCCCGTTATCGCAATTTGTAGCAGTACATTATATGAATTTGCCTATTCATTGGACCGTCTAAGTGTTCCCAAAAAACAATACAAAATGAAAACAGAAATTCGTTAACAGCAAACTACTAACCCTTGGTGTTACTCATTGGCCTTTTGAACGAAGGTGATTAATAGTCGTCCTTGTACTACTCGTGCTTGTACAGATTATTAAAAAAAAAAAGTCACATTTTAATGCGTTCCAAAAGTCCACGCCTTTAAAGACGTTAAAAAAACATATCATAGATAGCATACCTTCAGGTGTAATTAAAAAATCGTCTTCATAACCAAATCGGCTTCTGTTTGTTTCCTTTCAAGACGTTTAACGGCTACTGATGTGCGTTTTTGGGGAAACTCGACTACTTTTTCCTTCTGATGAGATTGTATCGTCAAAGATGTCGCAGAAAGAGGATGTGACGGAAAGTTTCCACTTTTCTGTCCAGCTTAAAAATGGAATGGAATAGCCGCATGCCGCTTTATCTTTCACCACATCTGCCATGTTGCTAACAGCCCCCATAATTATATCAATTAAACCTCTGCAATCAAAGGTTTTCTATAATATGAGAATTACAAATCCAAACTTTTACAAAGCAAGCTTACGTAACACCAAAACCATGTTGCTCGCAGTCTGTAATTGAAAAAAGAAATAACCTGATGTAGGTTGCGTATTAAGCGTAAGTAGGTACACCTCAAAAAGTGAGTCTGAACCCAGCTCACGTACCGCTTGGTGCCAATTCCGAGAACATCGCCCTTTTTTTATAACCTCTGCTCGTTACGTACCTTGCTCCAAACCTGATCTAACTTTGTTGCTTTGAATCTCCATTTTCTCTGCTATACCTTCTATTTATTATTCTGTAATTTACAATCTCAGTATCGATTAATATGCACTTCAGGTCACAGCATTAATGATGTTTCATTTTTATAAAAATGACATAATGAATCTCTATAAGCCGAAAAGTTTCAAAATAAGCCACAAAAGTGAGTTTATAAAGCATAAGCCTAAACTCAAATAAGCCATAAGCCTACTATCTAAACAGTAAGGGGGTGTTTGTTTCGGCTTATATAGCCGGCTTACGGCTTATTTGGTTTTGGGCATATGTTTCATAAGTCTATTTTTTGTGGCTGATTTTGAAACTTCTCGACTTATATAAGTTAATTATGACATAATGAATTTATATAAGCCGAGAAGTTTCAAAATAAGCCACAAAAGTGAGCTTATAAAGCATAAGCCTAAACTCAAATAAGCCATAAGCTTACTACATAAGCCTACTATCTAAACAGTAAGGGGGTGTTTGTTTCGGCTTATATAGCCGGCTTACGGCTTATTTAGTTCTGGGCGTATGTTTCATAAGTCCACTTTTTGTGGCTGATTTTGAAACTTCTCGGCTTATATAAGTTGATTATGACATAATGAATCTATATAAGCCTAAAAGTTTCAAAATAAGCCACAAAAGTGAGATTAGAAAGCATAAGCCTAAACTCAAATAAGCCATAAGCCTACTACATAAGCCTACTGTCTAAACAGTAAGGGGTTGTTTGTTTCGGCTTATATAGCCGACTTACGGCTTACTTGGTTTTGGGCGTATGTTTCATAAGTCCACTTTTTGTGGCTGATTTTGAAACTTCTCGGCTTATATAAGTTAATTATGACATAATGAATTTATATAAGCCGAAAAGTTTCAAAATAAGCCACAAAAGTGAGCTTATAAAGCATAAGCCTAAACTCAAATAAGCCACACGCCTACTACATAAGCCTCCCTTTCAAATAAGCAAACCCCAAAATATTATTGATGATTTATAAAAAAAACAAAAACTAATGCTTTTTAAACAATTTTTTTACCTTTCAGCCAAACATATATCTTTTGACATGCATATTTCTTGTTTCATAACATCTCATGAAACACACCATCAACATCATTCAACCCGCCACCAAACAACTTAATTTGTTAACACCTACATCAAATAAAAATGACCATAACTAAATAACTTGTTGTAGATAAACTAATTTTGAAGATGTAATTAAGTCTAACCGTAAATATTGCTTATAATTTTCTGAAGAATCAAATCGCAGAAGGGACAGTCGTGAAGACCACAACCATGCTTCGCCGGAAAACTCATACACACGATGACGACGGTGGATATTTTGAAGGAGTCCAAACAACCCCTAATTATAAACCCACATGCAATAACGTTAGAAAATAATTTAGGGTTTATGTTACGGTTTATGTTATTTGTTGATTTGTTTTACGGATCTGAATGATTCTTTAGTTTTCGTAGGTTTCTAGAGAGAGAGTGAAAGAAAGAGAGATGAGCAGGTATGTGAGAAAGTGTGAGGAAGAAGGCGGAGAATGAGAAGAAGAAGAATCGAGAGATAAGAAAAAAAAGAGTGAAATAGATGAGACGGTGGGGGATACGTGTCGATATGATTAAATGAGAAACCCAGGAAAAACCGGGTCGGGTTGGGTTTTGCATTAACTGCATTTATGGCCGCCTCGGGGGAACGATCTTCCTTTTTTAATAATAAAGGTATAATAGCTGCATTTAAAAAAACTGTTAAATAAAATAAATCCATAACAAAATTATCATGAAAAATTGAAAATGCATATCAAGATAAATATAAACATCGAAACATGCCTGCCCAAAGCCCCAAACTTATATATCGGTCCACATAAAAAAAGAGTTAAGCGAAAGAATAAGCCCATTTGACTAATAGGCTTTTCATTGGGCTTTTATTAGTTTGAAGCTCTAAAGAGAGCTCGTGCATTTTGTGTAAGGTTATAGTAATATTTATTTTGTCATCAAACGAATTATTCTTTAAAGGTAAATAATTGCATATATATTACTTGTACAATTTTTAATACATATGCTACAAAGATTTTTAATTTTGCATCTTTAGAAAAATATATATGCAAACGCCATAAATCTTTATCTATACTTCTATACTATTATATAAAGCATTTACAATGTGGGTCCCATCAAAAATTAAGATAAAGATGTGCTATCTTGATCATCCATCTTATTTTAGAAGATCACATCATAGAGTGACATGTGTCACTTCTTAATTAAAATATCACTTTTATTTTCAATTTGACAAATGTTTTTATCTATTTTTTTTTATGATCTAATTTCACCGTATTTTCTAAAATTCCGTGATCTTTAATTCAACATCCTTTTTAATATATTTTATAAATTTTTAGCTTTTTACATTTTTAGTGGGTTTATTTTGAATTTTTTAACAAATTTAACTTTAATTTGAATACAAACTTGATTCGTAAAAGATATGTACTTTTGGAGACAATGTTTGATGGGAAAGAGAGTGTGTGAGTCTTTATACAAGCGAGAATGATGGTAATATGATGTTGCGGGAAAGCTACGGAAACCCAAACAAACGAATTCTCTAAGCGGGTAGAGAATTGCGGAGCGAGTTGGGTTAGCAATTTTTATTGCCGCCGCTATGCGCGGGTATCCAACTATCATGTACAACATAGCTAAGTACGATCGGTATTTTCATATCTATGGTATGATGTTATGCTAACATCTCATATTCTTACAACATAATGTACATTTGGAACTTGATAAAATTTAATAGTTAGTTAACAAAGAATTAAAACACGATGGTTTAAAACGTCGATCAGTTTCTATACACGTAAAAGATTATCGTTAAATAACGCAACAAGCCTTGCCAACCAGGTCGACTTTCGGTCTATGGTTCCAACCATTTTTGGCTAACCAAGTTGAAAGTGTCTCGTATCGTTTTCTAGCTGTTATTTAAAGAAAAAAAGGTATAAACAGTTCTTGCTTGCATCAAGTTGCTAATAAAAGCCCCACAAACGTTTAAAACTTGATGAAATACCGAACAAACAATTTGGTTCCTGTTATCGACTTTGGAAAAAAAGAATTACTTCAAGACTAAGGCAAGTGACAAGAGGAATATACATCACATGTTTAATTGCAGTTGTAGTTACACCATTTTGTCACCATGTATGTTTGGCAAAAGTAACTGTTGCTAGAACTGGAGATGGAGCTGTAGATGGAGATGGTGATGGAGATTATAAAAAGAGATTATTTTTATAAGCTGCATGAAGTAACATTTGATTTTAAAAGATTATGGAAGATTATTTTTTTTATAATCTCTTATAATTTTATCTACCAAACGAAGCTTATATTTTAAGTAGCTTATTTTTCAAAAAAATAAGCATAATCTCTTGACAATCTTGTGTACCAAACATGCCCAGCACAAATACCAAAGATTTTGCGGGGGCAAAGCTGATTTTTTAGGCCTTTTTTCTTTGGTTTTATAATTTTGCCAACATGTGCTAGCATGATGTATTAATTCTTTAGTGATCCCACCATATTATATTACATTATTATAGTTATATTAATCTGATGGTTTAGGACTCGTGATTTGTTTTTACTTTTTCTAAAACAAGCGGACCGATTGGTTGCCAAACCTGGCCTATCCATAATCATGGTCATAAGCTAACAATTAAAACTATGTACCCTCTTCGTGTGGCTAATTACCGGTATTCCTGTAAGGCCGTAACCATCCCAAAATGTTTACACGTCAAGATTCAGGCCTAAGTGATCTCTTTTGAGACCTTCAATCCATCTAACGACTACGCTACCTTTGGAGTCTTGGAGATCCTTGAACATGTCTGTACTACTAAGAGTGAGCTGCAACACCCACCAGACACTCTCTCATTCTGTCATTAAAAGGGGCATGTTCACTTTTTATTTGAGATACTAGTTAAAATACTTAAGTCTTAGCAACATAACGTACTAACTTACTGATTTAGGCCAAATGGCCCAAAAACTTAAGTCGTTGAAAGTCACCTCAAGTAGTCAAGTTGTGATCCCTATAAGCCCACCATAAAACATACGTTAATTCAGAAAGTAAATGTAGTTGACATCTAATAAAAACATGCATTTTCTCTACTAGCATTTGAAGTCCATTCCAGTTTCTACTTTATTTAAATACCTTTTTTCGTAAGATTTCCATTCTTTTTTTTTTGGGTGGATTTGGTGGGGTGAAGGGTTTACATCAGGATTCAGATACCCTCGTGGGGAAAATCTCTAACTAATTAGTATGTTCTTATCGAGTTTGATCTCATTGTACAGGAATGTTGAAGTCGTCGATATCTAATTTTAAAGTACAGATTAAGTTATATCATCAAAAAACAGCAATACAAACTCTGGCCAATTTGCTAAAGAAAAAAAGACGCAATCCAAACTCTAGAAATTAATCCTTAGTAATATGAATATAGCGAAATCCCGAAATATGCAACATAATCTACCAAGTATAGTAAAACTAAGTTGAATAAGGGGTTGCACCACACGTGGTCTACTCCTTTTCCCTCACTTCACCATTGTCCTTTATTACGGTATGTGTTTGTATTGTGAGGTGTTTGCGTGTTTAAGTGAGTTATATGTAAATAGAAAGAAATGTAGTACTAGTAATTACTATGGAATTTGAAATGATGGATAGCTGGTGAAAAACAAGGTGAAATTGCGTTAACATGGTTGGTTTGGGAGAATAAAACACTGTTGTATTAAAGCAAAATAGTTACTGAGAGCATATCGGTGGAGTTAACAACTGTACGGTAATAATTAAGGCTTATGTTATATGTACCCCTGAAACACCATTTGTACCCTCCTGGTTTTTTGCGTTTTTTTTGTATTTTTATAATTTTGTATATGTTATAAAACTGTGACACGGAGAAAACGGAACGAAAAATATAACGTTTAACAGGTCAAAAGTACGAAACTGTCAAAAATTACGGAACAGAAACTGATAAAAAACTACGTTACACTATAAAAAATAAAGTAAAAAAAAAATCTTTTGTACCTTTTGTCACTGTTGAGTGGGCCAGAGGTACCAATAGGGGTACCCAATAATTAATGTAAAAAGAGTACGTGAAAATGCACATGGTGAAAAAGTACAGGGATCAGGTGAGGTGCGCAGGTCCAGGGCCCTGACTCCAAAAATGGAGCACCACATTACCACCCACTTCACCTACACCTGCACTCAGGCCCCCTCATGCAGTAAACTACAAAACGATTAATTATTATTATTATTTTAATCAGCCATTGTAATTTATTTTTTAATAAATGTAAGAACAATATTTATACAACCAAAGTTACATAAGTTCGTTCAAACTTTTAACTTTTTTATCGACATGATCAGATATTTTGTTGATGCTGATCAGTCATTTAACGATATGTAGAAAAAGCATGTCTTTTTTATTTTGGTCGCAGAGTTCGTGTCCCAATTTAAGCCTCAACGTCAATATTAGAGCAAAAAGTGTTGATATTTCACTTTGTTGAAATGTGGTCAAAGATTATTTTTTGTTATATCATCTAAAATCATGGAACTTAAGTAAAAACTCTGCAATAAGGGTAAGTGTAATGGTTTCCTAACTTAGGTCGGGTATAGAGTGACTTTGAGCGGCTTTTAATTTTCCTACTACTTCTGTTTGATTCACAATAAAGAACACAAGTTGTAACAAGAGTCCTACATATTATTTTTTGTTATATCATCTAAAATCATGGAACTTAAGTAAAAACTCTGCAATAAGTGTAAGTGTAATGGTTTCCTAACTTAGGTCGGGTATAGAGTGACTTTGAGCGGCTTTTAATTTTCCTACTACTTCTGTTTGATTCACAATAAAGAACACAAGTTGTAACAAGAGTCCTACATATTATCATCTAATCTTTCCAGAACATTTAGAGGGCTACTTTTTAGTATTTCACATTGAAGAATGTAAATTATTTCAGAGTTAACATCAAACAACGTTGTGTTAGGTGACATGGGCGATCTTATAAAAGATCAAACATGTTAAAACTAGAGATACAATGACGGGAAACACATAAAATCATTGTTATCTACCTCACAGTTGGTATCAATGACTCACATAAATTCTTTGTTATCCTAACTTGCAAGGGCATCCGGATATAGGAACGGCTATGGAATATTGAAAAACGTCGTTAGCATCTCTTGACGTGTCCATTTTAGATAAACTACATTTAAAGCTGGAAAACCTGTTAAGAAGATTCATTCATGAATCGAATCCTAATGACGCGGGTGCAATATTTATACTATGAAACGGTCCTCACGAAACCGGAGGTTAAAGTTACCGAAACTCAACATGTGAACAAGACACTCGTCCATATCTGTTGTTTATTGCTAAGCCTTATACATGCAGGTACAGACGATGGCGTAACTACCTCATTCCAGCTCCATCATATTCATTACCACATGCTCAAACTCAAGTTTCAAAGATATACATATCAAGGATGAAAGCTCAAGTACATGCAAAAATACACTTTCGAAACTCTAATAATCAAGATCTATCTCAAAGAATATCTAGTTTATGATTGCAAGTGGATCAAGTTTATATCACCACTTTAGAGGAAGAACATCAGCTTTCAAGATAAAGTATGAGTATGGCGGTTGGCAAGCGATGGTAAGAGATCTCAAAGGCGAAAGACAAAATAAAAGAAAAAAAGAAAATAAAAATCAAGATCAAGGTCAAGATCACAAGCATGATTGGAACAAATAAAAAAACAAGCCTACTACCCAACAAAGCTCAAGATCAAGATACAAAGCCAAGCAGAACTGAAGATTATGTATAACTGAATAACCGCCCTTTAGGGGAAGATTGTTAGAAACACTTATTTATAAAGTTTCAGTTATTCATAGTTTACGAGCTTTGTAATATTAGTTATAGGCTAGTCGGGTTTTACGAGCTTTGACTTTAAGTTAATATGGCCTAAGTTATGGGCTTGGTCCATTAAAGGACTAAGGCCGGCCCATTTCTCTCACCTAAAGCCCATGTCCCAATATGGGATTAAGGGTATAAATACCCCTTTCCACTAAGGAAAGGGGTGTGGATTACTAGTGGTAAGATGATTCCTTTCATTGTAAATTCACCAATTCTCTCTCAATCTAATCTCTCTCTCTCTCTCTCTCTCTCTCTCTCTCTCTCGCATCAGCGTAGTTAATTATCTTGTGATCATTGTAGTATCTTATTAGTGTGTGATTAAAAGACAAGTTTTACATCATATCACTTAGGTTTAGACTCCTGACTCTTTTTAGATGAGTTAACTGACTTAGATGATTCTGTGTGTGGGGTCACAAGTTTAGGTTCCTAAATCTTCTGAGATGAGTTCACTTTTTCGTCCATCAGCATTTGAACAAGTTTGGTTAATTCATTTATTTTGGATTCTTATTCATCATTCTTAACTTCAATAGGAACTGAAGTAGTGACTTGTTTAGTGTTTTTAACAGCGGCATGTCCTGATACACTCTTACTTGAAGATTCTTGTGTTTCAGGCTTAGTATGTTTAATAGTGCCTAAACCAGGTTTCTCCCTTGAAGAATGTTTTGAGTAAGTTAATGTCATGAGCTCTAAGCTTGGTGAAGCTCCCTGGAGAATTTTTAGAGGAAGTAAGGGGTGTTTGAGGTTCTGACTCTGATTCTTTGGAAGACTTAAGGTCAGTGGGTGCCTCAGTGAGTCCAAGACTCTAATTGACAGTCTGACTTTAAGGAACCAAAATTCTTCCAGTGTGAAGTTTGTTAGTTTACTGTCAAGGTTAGATCTTTCAACCCAATCTTTAGATTTGGAAATCATTTCATGATCATAACCCATTGCGGCAGGTACAAAGGCTTTCTCATTGACATCCTTTTTTGGAGGATGTTTCAGTGAGCTAATTAATTCCTAGAATTTTCCTTTTCTGATTTGGAATTTGATCATTTATACACTGACTCACTTTATCAGAACTACTCAACCATTTTTCATTAACACGTTTTTCTTTCTTAAGTTGTTCTTGAAGAGCATAACTTTGTTATATAAGTTTAATGTTTTGAAGTTGAAATGCAACAGCCTCTATCTTAACTAGTTTGAAAACTAGCAAATTATCTCTACAATTATTTAATTCAAAAACAAGTTTGTTATATTTTGACAACAAATTCAGTCTCTGCTCTTCAACAAACTTAAGATCAATATTAACATACTTTAAGTAAGTTTTTCAATCAACATCTTCATCCATAGATAAAAGGATGTTTATATTTCTCATTGTGATGTCAATCCATTCATAATTTCTTGCATGATTCTTGTCCACAGTAAGTTCATCTTCAACAAGAGCCATTAACACCTTAACCTGAACCTCTTCATCATCAGAAGACACATCCTCTTCATCTCAGTCATATGTTTTAGCGACAAGACCTTTACTTTTGGACTGAAAAGGTTTACCAGTCTGAGTACTTGAAGAGCCAGCCTCAAGAAGTGCAAGCTTAGCTTTGATCTTCTTGTACTCAGTCTTACTATCGTATTGAATCTTTTGATCAGTTTGATTATTCTTAACTTGTTGTGTAGACTGAAGAAGTATAGTTGTGAATTTTGGTTGAAATTTACTTAACCCAGAAGATAACTTAGACACTAAGGATTTGTAAGAGGAGAATAGCATTTTTGAAAAACAATCTTTAGCAAAATGACATGATTTACTACATTAACACTTAGTGTTTTCAGTTGCTTTAGAACCTGAAGAATTTTTTTCTTTTTTTATAAAACATTTTGACCCGACCAAAAGGGCTCTTTCATGAAATTCAGTATCTAGATCCCTTAGATATTCCTTATTAGTTCTTTCATCAACTTCATCATCAGAATTCTCTTGGAAATCTTGAACAATATTGTTAGAGAAAAAAGCAGTTGATGTGGGTGTAGTTGTAAGGGCTTCTTTGGATTCAGAGTCTCTCCTTGAGATTAGGTTGTCTTCATAGACAAACCTCCTATATATATCGGCAAGGTCAAGAGTCTTAATATGATTGGCGTTTCTCAACCCTTGTGAGAAGCTTAGCCACTTCTCAGGGAGACTGTTCACAAAACCAACATTGATTTTATGTTTAAACAGTTTTGCACCATAATTTGAAAGCTCATTGAGCAAAGTCTTATATCGGGTATAGGTTTGAGAGAGAATTTCAAAGGTTTTGGCTCTAAAATTATTATACTCAAGTTTTAGATCCATGGTCTTACTCTCCTTGGTATCTGAGGGATCTTCAAAGCTGTGAACCAAGTTAGTCCAAATATCTCTAGCTGTCTCACATCTGATACTGACTCCATCATATCATCTTGTAGACATGATATAATGATGCTTTTAAGGCGTTCGTCTGGATTGACCACCCTCCTCTCATCATTCAACCATTGTGTTTCAGGTTTAATTGCTCCTTCAATGGTATTGGGTTGGAAAGGACCATCCTTGTTACATGTAATGTAGTAGGGTTTCTGATGACATCAAATTACGTCTATTTTATAGCATCATTTATCCTATGTATTTAACCCATTTTGTATAATTATTGCAAAGAATTGTTACTTAATCGTTTATATTTGAGAATTACAGTAATTATGGAGTACTTGGTGAATATTAGCAAAAGGCGGGCATTCTGGAGCTTAAATGAAGATATTTAGAAGATTACTATTCTGACTACCAATACGCCGTATCCATCAAGATAGATACAGCGTATCCGTGCCTGCACTCACCAAAGACCACGAAGGAAACAAGCTCAATACGTCGTATCCAGAGAAAACCAATACGTCGTATTCAAGATATAGTATGTAAATATTCTGGAAGATATCAAACGTGGCCCCTACTCCAAGAAACTCCAATACGTCGTATCCAATCCCTTAGATACGTTGTATCGAACCGACTTCCAAACAGTATAAATAGAAAACTCAAAAATGAGTTTTAAGTGTGCTAAATTATATTCTCGATATCTAAACCACAAAAGTTGATTTTCAAAGGAGAAAAAGAGCAGAAGAAGTTTTGCAACGCATTCCAGTCCATAGAAGACAACATGTAAATTCTTATACTTTTGTAATCGTTCAGTTTTTGATATCATTCATTAACTCGGTTAGTTTACCTTGGCAAAAACATTTACTCTTGTATTAATTATGATGTTTGAAGGCTAATACTTTCGGGTATTAGCCATTATTATGAAGATCCGAATGTTTGGTTTTGTTTATATCTCGATTACTTAATTTATCATTGTATACTTGTTTATGTTTATTAATTTATACTTGTTTATGTGCTTTTGTATGTGACCTATCATTCAACTAGATCTAGTGATACGGACCAAGTAATCTAGATGTCGGGATAACTCTCCATATAGTGATTTATACATCTAGAATCATAGGATCACAAATATCGTCCTTCTATAATCGTGCTAAGGATACGCTTCTGGCTTAACTAGTTAACGAAAACTGCCTTTGGTTTATTGAACATGTTGACTAGTAGGTGAATCTAGATAATTCAACAAATAATGTTCTGATTCCATTAGATAGTTGGACAAGTGGACTACTAGTGTATAAATTGTCATTAAGCAGTAAGTGGGTAAAGTCTCTATGAGCTAGGGTTTAACAAGATCACCATTGCTTTAATCCCTAAAATAGATTATAATCATCAAATAAGGATGCTTTATGTAGATGCTTTAATTGTGACAGAATTTATGTGTCTAGGTCTTAGGGTAAAGTCCTGCCTAAGTCTAAGAATGATATGCCTCTTCGAGATAAGTAATCATTGCACTGAATAAACAAACCAATGTTCTAATCGAATTAATGATGGATTATATAGTTTTCTATCATAAGGCTCGACCGCTCTTTTATCGTTTGTTAATTTGCTTGCGTGGGTTAAAGTGTCTTGATTTCATTGTAGTTACCAACCAAACCCGTGCCAGTCTCTTATGCTGAAACCCCCCCTTTTACCTGATAGAATTAAGATTAGAACTAACATAGGATTAACATTGGTTTGACTTAGATTAGAATTAACATAGATTAGATAACCAAAATATAAATAAATTGAGAGATTTAACCTCGCTTCAAGTGTTCGACACCCTACTTACCACGAATCTACCACCGACCGGGTACACTGCCCGTTGAAGTGTTGTTTATGGTTAAGTCGGCAAAATATAAATTTAAAACTTGAATCATAAAAATATACACCACACAACGACACATCAAGTTTTTGGCGCCGCTGCCGGGGAGTGAAAATTAATCTTGATTTTTATTTTATTTTTTGGTTTTTAACATTATATTAGATCTAACCTTTAGGAGTAGCGTTAATTAGATTAGTGTAATTTAGTTTAATCGATTGCTTTCATATTTAATTCTTTAATTTATTTGTTTTCCTAATACACTGTTCTGGTCAATAACTCGAGACGGCGTATCCATTTCTGTTGAATACGGCGTATCCAACTTTCTGTCCAATACAACGTATTCGTTCTGATCAGCAATACGACGTATTCAATCATTTGTATACGACGTATTGAAAAAAGTTTAATATATTTCTGCAAGTTTATTTTCCTTAAATTGCTTTACTTTGAATCATGTCTTACTTTTTAGGAGCAGCATCCGGACTTCGTCCATATCACTTTACCTATCCCGAAAGAAAGTTAACGATGGAAGAAATGTTATACAAGTTCATTGACGAAGGAAAACGTGAACACGATGAGATGAGGGCATTCATCTGTGACTTCAAAACAACAAACGAGATCTTATTTAAAGAACGAAACAATTCGTTAATTGAGCTCAGATTTGGGGTACAAGAGTTGTTAAAAGTGATCAATAATACTCCAACGATTGATTGTGAAGTTGAAGGAGTGACTACTAGAGGAGGAAAAACTACGACTCAAGATGCTCAAAATAATGACACCAACGTTCATATTGAGGAACCTCATGCAGTAAATCACGACAAACCAGTCGAATCAGATGAAGTCCTCACCAATGATCAACCTATGAAAACCAGTGAACCTGTTGCCCAGCCTTCAAATAAGATCCAAACGCCACTTATTCCCTTTCCCTGAAGATTAAGGAAGGAAAAAGAAGAAGCTTAGCAAAATAAGTTCTTAGAAAACCTGAAGTAGCTCCACATAAATCTGCCTTTCATCGAGGCCCTAGCTCAAATGCCAAAGTATGATAAATTTCTTAAAGGTTTGCTGACAAATAAGGCCAGACTCGAAGAAGCTTATACGATAACTATGAATGAAAGTTGCTCAGCAGTATTGTTAAATAAGCTTCTATCAAAAGAAAAAGACCTAGAGAGTTTTACTATTTCCTTGTGACAATGTGCCCAATTGGCAAATCAACAATGCTTTTAGTGTAATCAGAGGCTAGTCATAAGTTACTAGCCATACCCGCTGTAGAAGAAATTGGGGTTAGGTGAACCAAAATCTACCAAAATGAGCTTAGAACTTGCGGATAGATTAATCCAATACCCAAGAGGGATAATTGAAAATGTGCATCAAAAGTTTGATAAATTCTTCCTACCGATAGATTTTCGTTATCCTTAGATATCCCGCAGACTCCAAGTTACTATTATTTTAGGAAGACCATTTTTGGAAACCGCTCGAGTAATGATAGACGTATTCAACAAAAAGATAATGCTAAGGGTTGGAGACGATGAAGTGATCTTTGACATAGATCAATCAATCAAGAGACCGCCCACTGAAGACGATGAATGCTACAGAATTGATGATTTGGATAAAACAATCAACGCATAAGCTCAAGAATTACTGGCAAATGATGAACCTGATTCGTTTATATCAAGAGGACTAGAAAAATCAAATGATCAGTCAGACCTAGAAGGTTGTGAACCTGTTGAAAGCAAAACCAACAATGATTCTAGATTAGATAAACCAATACGGTGTATCGCATCTTTAAATATGCTGTATCCAGTTGTGCAGGGAACAGCAAAACCTGTTGAAGTAGAAAGAGAACACCTTTATTTGGCTAGTGCTAACGAGATTGATGAGAAGAAACCTGAGTTGAAAGATCTACCTTACCACTTAAAATACGCTTACTTGCATGGTGACAAATCCTTTCCTATAATCATTTCATTTGAATTGTCCGATAAAGAAAAAAGTTTACTTTTACAAGTATTGGAGAAACGGAAGGGAGCAATTGCTTGGAAGGACATCAAGGGAATCAGTCCATCATACTGCACACACAAGATCCTAATGGAGGACGACTTCAAACCGGTTATTCAACCCCAAAGGCATTTAAACCCGAAAGTGCAAGATGTGGTTAAAAACGAGATAGTTAAGCTACTTGACTCTGGGATTATTTATCCAATCTCAGATAGTACATGGGTTAGCCCTATTCATGTTGTGCCAAAGAAAGGAGGAATGACTGTGGTTCTGAATGATAATAATGAATTAATTCCCCATCGTACGTCACCGGCATGGCGAGTATGCCATCGATTATCCTAAATTTAATGATGCAACTCGAAAGGATCACTTCCCTCATTCCATATTTGATCCAAGGAAGTTAAATGAAAGGAAATTAATTTATGTTTTTATTTAAATAAGGTTGTTATTTGTATAAAGTAATAGATAGTTATATATTTGTATAAAAAATTATCATAGGAGATTTTTAATGATAATATTTTGATGTTAGAACTGCTTATTGAGGGAATGATTATTACTGCTCTTTCTTGACATGATTTTTTCAGAGATTCTTTTTAATTCACAATTGCACCCGAAGAACAAGAACAAGACAATAATTCAACTCTGTTACCTTATAGGACTTTTTGAGTTGGTATATTACGTAGATTATGATCTATGAGATAAAATAGAATAAAAACATTATAGTAGAAGGATCTTAAATATAGCATTATAGAATTCTACAAGCGGTTAGAGAATTAAACTAGGTGAGTGTGTGTTCACCATAAGTTACTAGATAGTTTGTTATGTGTTCGCCGCAAGATGATGTTTTAGTGCAAATAGGACAAACATATGAATGAAAAAACTTGTCAATAATCAATTGTCTTTTTATTTAATTCTCGTCTATGCATATATGTTATTCATTGGCGTTATTGTATTATTCTAGAGATCAAGGTCATAAACACCTGAGTCTTAAAACGATATCTTAATCTGCTATCAGATGGTATTAAGACACATCATCAATTGGTATCCAGCCCGGTGGCTCTTGAATTCTATCGATCTACAAGGTAAGTCTGGATGTCTTGCCTATGAAGGAAAAAGTAAGGTAGTATTTTCTCTGTTTCATGGAAGTTATCTGTAGGACGATTTTTTGTCTCTGGTAATTTTAGGGTTTTTGCGACACTTTAAAGTGTCGTCTTTATACTTAAAAAAAGAAGCAAATGGTTTTTTATTTGTGGTCGAATAAGCAGCAGAAGATACAAGGACTGCTATTTCTACATACTGCTAAAGGTATTTTAATATACTGTCCCAATTACTAGAGTTATTTACTGTTGTGCTTGTATTCAATTGGTTCTCATTACTAGATCTAACTGGTGTTTCGTTAGTACTTAGCTTGATTTGAGTGTTGAAGTAAGTTTTGTAATATTCTCATGAATATCTTTGTTCTAGCCTAGTGTTAGCAGTTAATACTTGTTTTGTGTCTTCTACTTTGTACTGATGGCTCATAAAAAGTCTTAGTACTGCCAGCTTGTATTACTGTGCTGTCATTGCGATAAATAATGAGCTGTCCCATCCCCTGGTTAATGGGGGTGGGGGGCACAGTTATTATCGATATAGTGATTAATACTTGCTATGAAAGTCTAATTTACTCACTGCTCAGGTTTTGTATCGACGTGTTGTACTACTGCTAGTCGTAAAAACAGCATATTTATTAGAAGTTAATACTGTCTAGGTGATATTAAGGACAGTTAGATACTGCTATCTTCATCAGATAACGGGTTGACCACCACAGTTTACTTTCTTGGATGTAATTGAGGATCTCAGAACAGAACCTATTTTTACACATAGTTTATTCGTATTGAGATTTTTTGGCCATTTATGGAGAATTTATTGAGAAACACTTGATTACGAATAGACGAATTGATTATCTCACCAATTTGATTGTTGATGTTGAGTTTACACAGATGTCGTGTTCTTCATTATCATCTCTACTGTCAAAAGGATAACACTGTTACCTCCACATAAATCTTCCTTTCATCGAGGCCCTAGCCCAAATGCCAAAGTATGCTAAATTTCTTAAAGGTTTGCTGACAAATAAGGCCAAACTCGAAGAAGCTTAAACGATAACTATGAATGAAAGGTGCTCAGCAGTATTGTTAAACAAGCTTCCATCAAAAGAAAAAGACTTAGGGAGTTTTACTATTCCTTGTGACATTGGCCAATTGCATATCAACAATGCTTTAGCAGATCTGGGGGCTAGCATAAGTTTAATGCCATACACGATGTATGAAAAATTAGGGTTAGGTGAACCAAAGGCTACCAGAATGAGCTTAGAACTTGCAGATAGATCAATCCAATACCCAAGAGGGATAATTGAAAATGTGCTCATAAAAGTTGATAAATTCATCCTTCTAATTGATTTTGTTATCTTAGATATGCCTGAAGACTCAATAGTTCCTATTATTTTAAGAAGACCGTTTTTGGAAACCGCTCAAGCAATGATAGACATATTCAACGAAAAGATAACGCTAAGGGTTGGAGACGATGAAGTGATATTTGACGTAGATCAATCAATCAAGAGACCGCCCACTGAAGACGATGAATGCTACGGGATTGATGATTTGGATGACACAATCAATGCATAAGCTCAAGAATTACTGGCAAATGATGAACCTGATTCGTTTCTATCAAGAGGGCTAGAAAAATCAATTGATCAATCAGACCTAGAAGACTATGAACCTGTTGAATGTAATAACAATAATGATTCTAATAAACCAATATGGCGTATTGTGTCTATCAATACGCCATATTTAGTTGTCCAGGAAACAACGAAACATGTTAAACTTGAAAGAGAACACCTTTATTCGGCTAGTGCTAACGAGATTGATGAGAAGAAACCTGAGCTGAAAGATTTGCCTAACCACTTAGAATACGCTTACCTGCATGGTGACAAATCCTTTCCTATAGTCATTTCATCTGAATTGTCCGATAAAAAGAAAAGTTCACTTTTACAAGTATTGGAGAAACGAAAGGGAGCGATTGCTTGGAAAATGTCAGACATCAAGGGAATCAATCCATCATATTGCACACACAAGATTCTAATGAAAGATGACTTTAAACCGGTCATTCAACCCCAAATACGTTCAAATCCAAAATGCAAGATGTGGTGAAAAACAAGATAGTTAAGCTGCTTGATTCCGATCTTGTTTATCCAATCTCAGATAGTTCATGGGTTAGTCCGATTCACGTTGTGCCAAAGAAAGGAGGAATGATTGTGGTTATGAATGACAATAATGAATTAATTCCCTCTCGCACGGTTACAAAATGGCGAGTATGCATCGATTATCGAAAACTTAATGATGCAACTTGAAAGGCTCACTTCTCTCTTCCCTTTATTGATCAAATGTTAGAACGTTTATGTGGGAATGAATATTACTGCTTTCTTGATGGATTTTTAGGATTCTTCCAAATTCCAATCGCACCAGAAGATCAAAAAAAGACAACATTCACCTATCCTTATGGGACTTTTGCTTACTGAAGAATGCCTTTTGGGTTATGCAATGCACCAGCTACCTTCCAAAGATGCATGACAACAATTTTCCACAACATAGTGGAAGACTTTATGAAAGTGTTCATGGACGACTTCTCGGTATTCGGTAATTCTTTTAATTGTTGTCTAGCTAATTTAGATAGAATGCTTGCTAGATGTGAAGAAACCAACCTGGTGCTGAATTGGGAAAAATGCCATTTTATGGTAAAGGAAGGGATTGTTTTAGGATATAAAATTTCAAGGGCAGGTATTGAGGTCAATAGAGCTAAAATCGATGTGATAGCTAAGTTGCCATACCCAACAAACGTAAAAGGAGTTAGAAGTTTTTTGGGACATGCTGGATTTTACCAAAGATTCATAAAAGACTTTTCATTGATCTCTAAACCAATGACAAAACTTTTGATGAAAGACGCGAAATTTGATTTTTCTGATGATTGCAAAAAGGCGTTTAATATTTTAAAAGAAAAATTAACCACCGCGCCTATCATAATTTCGCCCGATTGGAATGTGCCATTTGAATTGATGTGTGACGCTAGTGACTTTTCTGTTGGAGCCGTCTTGGGAAAGAGGATATATTGAAAATTTAAACCAATCTATTACGCCAACAAAACCCTGAATAATGCCCAAGAACATTACACCACCACTGAGAAAGAACTTCTTGCAGTTGTTTTCTCTTTTGATAAGTTTCGTCCCTATCTTGTCTTATCAAAAACTATTGTCTACACCGATCATTCTGCTTTGAAGTATTTGTTTAGTAAACAGGACGCCAAACCAAGGCTCATAAGGTGGGTTCTGCTTCTTCAAGGGTTTGACATTGAGATTAAGGATAAAAGAGGGGCACAAAACTTAGCTGCAGATCATTTGTCAAGACTTAAAAACCCAGAGTTGAGTACATTCACGGAAGAGAAGATCGCTGATGAATTTCCTGACGAACATCTTATGGCATTAAAGACCGAGATCAATAACGACGAACCATGGTATGCAGATTATGTTAATTATCTCGTTGGAAAAATTATGCCTCCGAATTGGACACCTAAAAAAAGAAGAAGATTTTTCTCTCAAGTGAAGAATTATTTTTGGGATGAACCGTACGCGTTCAAGCTATGCCCGGAAAATATAATGAGATGATGTGTTGCTAGAAATAAAATCTCTGAGATTTTGACATATTGTCATTCTGGACCAACTGGGGGTCATCATAGTGCGTCGGTAACTAGAAGAAAAGTTTACGAATCCGGATTCTTCTGGCCTAGTATTAAAAAGGATGCCAAAGATTACGTGATGAGATGTGATGCATGTCAAAGATCAAGAAACATATCATCATGAAGTGAGATGCCTCAAAACAATATTCAGGTATGCGATGTATTTGACGTATGGGGACTATACTTTATGGGACCATTTCCTAACTCAAAGGGTAACAAATACATCTTAGTAGCGGTTGATTACGTATCAAAATGGGTTGAAGCCTAAGCACTTCCTACGAACGATGCCCGTGTTGTGATTAAATTTTTAAGAAGGCTATTTGCAAGATTTGGAGTTCCTAAATCGTTAATTAGTTATCGAGGGACACATTTTTGTAACTCTCAGTTGGAAAAAGCCTTACAAAAATACAGAGTAACTCATAAGTTGTCAACAGCATATCACCCCCAAACTAATGGGCAAATCGAGGTAACCAATAGAGCTATTAAACGTATCCTAGAAAGATCAGTTGGATATAATCCGAAGAATTGGTTCGAAAAGCTGGACGATGCATTATGGGCATTCAGAACCGCCTACAAAGCGCCCACAGGATGCACACCTTTTAGATTGGTTTGTGGAAAAGCTTTTCACTTTCCTGTGGAGATCAAACATAAAGCATATGGGGCGCTAAAACAATGTAATATGGATCTCACAGCAGCAGCAAAAAACCGTTTCATGGAACTTAACGAATTGATGAAATTAAGAGATAATGCATACGAGAACACTCGGATCTACAAGGAAAGAACTAAGAAATGGCATGACTCTAGGCTTCTAGGGGACAATGATTTCAAGGTAGGAGACATAGTATTGCTATTTAACTCTAGATTCAAGATGCATCCGGGTAAGCTCAAATCGAGATGGTACGGTCCAAATGTGGTAAAAACTATGTATCCATATGGGACCGTGGAAATCATAGATAAAAACAAAGTCAGCTTCAAAGTCAATGGACAACGGTTAAAAAAATACCACGAAAGACATATTGATGCGGAAGAAGTGATTGAATTCAAAGAGGATACAACATGAAGAGAAGTTGAAGAAACGTCTAACTTAAAGACTTCGTTGTAAACAAAAGTGCTTCCCGGGAGACAACCCAAAATGTTATTTAATTTTATCGAGTCTGTCTTCCCAGACATCAATACGGCGTATCCGCTCCATACCATACGGCGTATTGATTGTCTGGACATTATCAGTCTTTATTTTTTTATGCACTTTAAAAACATTATTGTCAGTTTTGGCAATATGGCGTATTCATGCACATGGTACGACGTATTCACCAAAACTGACTCGTATTTAGTTTGCTTAATTTAGTTTAAATTAACCGTAGGTACCAAGATAGGAATACACGTTTTTTCCTATGTTTTATATAGGACCTCGTGAAAGAAATATCGATGAATATTGGTGGAGAATTTACAAATCTGGAGATCTTGAAGTGATGGAGTCTTGAAACTTCAAGGCGGCTGTTCAACACACATTCTCGCTCAATTAAACTCAACATGGAGAATCTACCGAGCAAATATCAGGGGAGTTTCTCATTCTAATTCTTTTTAATTCCAGTATTTAATGTTTTGTCTATACGACGAGGACGTTGTATAATTCAAGTGGGGGGATGAAATTGGAATGTTTACTTGTCTTAATTTTCACACTAAAATGCTTAAATTATGCTCAAATTTAAAAAAATTTCAAGCATATTTTTTGTGAAATTACTTGATACATAACCCGCACGCAATAACCCTTGTTAGATATTGTGAGGATTTAACCTTATCCGTTTCCAAATGTTTACCCAAATTCCACAAAATATGAGTGTGCCGGTGATGTTGTAGACTTTAGAACTTAGCTTGGTATATCAATTTGAGACCGCAATAATGAGTACTACGGATTTAGATGGAGTAACTTGTTTAAATTGGTAAATTTTAGGATTACACCCAAATCGCCTTTACATGTTGCTTATTAACTAATTACACTCTGGTTTTCTTGTGACAAGTATTGAAGCCAGCGGATACGCTTACTCTTTTGTTGGTTAGGCGTATTGGTCATTAATCGCATTCTTCATCATATCTTGGTTTTAGCTCCAAAATGTATGCGCTTTTTGCTGTTTTTTTGTCTTCACAAATCACTCCTGAATTACTGCATTATCACCTTAAAGCAATTAAGTACCAAATAATGCTTGTTTATTATATAAAAGTGGGTTGTTAAAACTTATGAGATAAATGATATAATAAGTGACAAGATTTGATGTCATCAAATATCCCCCACTTGAATCCTACTTGTCCTAAGTTTGACTTAGAAAAAAAGTTCCAGTTATGAAATGTGTCCAATCGATTCAGACTTCTACGTGAGCACGTCTCTAGCGCATTTTCTGTATATGCAATCATTTTGTCTCCTAATCACTTGTACATAACCAAGCTCCTCATGAAATATGGAAATGAAAACACTGAGATCACTTGACTATCTAGGGTGGGCTACATTGATGGCCACGCTCATTGCCGGGTCGTGATTAGCTTCGTATTCTTAGGCTGGCAAGGATACACATTCCACGCTAACAGCTAAGGAGATACAGTCAAAAGCTAAATTGGGTTAAGAAGGATTAGGGTTGATCATTTAACAATCTTTCACCATAAGTACCACACCAACAAGGCAGCCGTATTGTACATACACGGCCGTAACGACAGAATAGACACATACAATCCGATCACATCCCTGTTCGTGTTTAACCAGCGGTTAGGATGAAGAACGATATAGGGTATGGAGCTTCTAGCTTTCACCGAAAGTCGTCATCCAACAAGGCAGCTGAGACATGCATACATGGCCGCGTACGACGGAAATATACATTGGCATGCTCGAAAAGTCCTCGTCTCGATGATAGACACTAAGGTTAGTTGCTAAGAAAGGGAAGTAAAATGGATGTTAAGTAAAATTCAAGAAACAAATAGATTAAGCCAACAAATAAGGTACGGTTGCTAGTAACTTTCCCCCGACCGTTCCATGACAAAGACTCGAACATATAGACAAACGCCTCGATCACAGAAATGACAAAGACAACCTAAGTTGGCGTTCCCATAACGTTCAACTTCCCTTACATCTCGATCTTTACATACTTTTACATAATAGGTGGTGATATCAGCCACTTTTTACAAGACTTTACATCGTTGATTTTTATAACGTATCAACGAATAATCGATCCTTCCAAGTGATTTCTTTGGTATAAACTTCTTTTGAACCGACTATTTTTCTTCCTTCTTATTTTTTTTCTCTTTTTTTGCAATACATAATAAATCTCGGTTTTATTCTACCGTCTTCACTATCATAATTCATCCGAATAATTGTTTTCCTTGTAACACTTCTTCTTCGGACATGATTCATATCGGCAAAAGTAGCTAAAAGTTACGAGCTAATATTTTTCCATTGATTGTGCAATTATCTCCGACATTACAGAGATAGAAAAATTTGACTTTGACACGGGAAATACAAAACTTTACACGAAAGCAACTAGCAACATTGATTAAAATAGGCTTAAACTACACGGTAGGCTAAGGTGCAAAGGTGTAACGAAACATATAATATGGTGTAGAAAAAGAAAAGAACGGCTCAACAGGTTGTTCTAGGGGATTTTACTCTAAAAATGAGAGTAATCAAGGGTTATACGGGATTTAACTAACCAGTGTAGTTAGTTAATTTTACGACATGTAGGCTATTTGGTTTAATCCTAGAAATTTATCAGTTGAACATGTTCCTCCATCTAAATCGATAGTACTAATCATTGCAGTCTTGAGTGATATACCAGGCCAAGTTCTAAAGTCCACTACATCACCGGCACACTCATAATTTTGTGGAATTTTTAGGTAAATAGTTGAAAACAGAATAGACTTAATTCTCACAATATGTATCAAGGGTTATAGTGCGCTAGGTAATGTAACTAATGATTTTTACAAAAGTCATGCTAATGTTTTTTAAAATTTGGCCTATTTTTAAGCTCGTAGCATGTTATTTTGTAAAAAAAGACAAGTATGTTCTAATTCTCCACCCCTCTACTTAAATTATACAACGTCCTCGTTGTATAGATAAAACAATTTAATAATAAGGAAAATAGAATTAGAACGGAAAACTCCCTGATGTTTTGCTCGTGATAATTCTCCAAGATGGGTTCTTGAGCAAAAAGTGTGTTGACTAGGGCTTCAGCATGCCCGGATAAGTTCAACACATGTCCTTTTCAGAATATACCATATCATAGTTTCAGCAAGGTCCTGCATAAAAGATTAAAAGACAAGTGCAATTTCTATCTCGATACAATGGTATAAGAAAACAATTAAACACACGACTATACATGGATCAATACGCCGTATCCCAAACCCTAGGATGCGCCGTATGGTTCCTGTAAAAACAAGTAAATACTAGAAATTAAATATTAAGCTTTAAAACTGATAACGTCCAGACACGTCTATACGCCGTATCCAGAGGGGTTCGATTCCACGTTATAAATTGATCTGGGGAAGGGCAGATCGTGCAACAAACAATTAAAATGTGACAAACAATTAAAATGACCGGGTTGTCTCTCGGGAAGCACTTTTGTTTCAGCTGGTATTTAAGTTTGACCTTTTCTCTTAATTCACTCACATCCTTATAAAATAATTTGGGGTCGAACGGGATGCCAAATGGCACATATAATTTTTTAATAAGATTTATTGGCATCCCTTTGTTAAGAAAATTACAAGTCATGATATTAACATTTAGTTTCTTGATAAAAGTTTCAGTTTTGAAAAATTTATTAGATGTATCATGACTTGTTTCCGAAAGCTTATTTGAGCCTTGTGCATTGACTTTTATTACATCAGGTATTGATGTGACAGACATATCCCCCGAAGGTCGCTCAATATCGATTTTATTATTATTGTCAGTTATTCCGTATTTTATATTCATCGGATAAATTTACGTTAAAAAGGAATAAAAAAAAAAAATTAAATCATTAATGTATAAAACGTTTTGTTCTTCTTCATCACATTCGGACAATGATGTTTCATCTTTCAAATCAAATTCATCGATATGTTGAGGACTTATAGTAGGTTCAGTTAAGAAATCTAATTTAGACGTTAGAGCATCATTGTAAATAATGGCTGGAAATTTATTCTCAAAATCTTTTTAGAAGTCTAAATCATTAGAATAACTGACCTCAGGCTTGGGTGATGGAAACGAAGGCATATTGACTTTATTATCATTTTTAGAATTCGTTTTCAAATTGTTGACAGAAATTATTTTATAGGAAAATGAATTTTCGTCATAAACTACAGTGTAATCTTCATCGTCGGATTCGTCAAAACGATAATTCTTAAGTCAATTTCATGTCGATAAGAGGACCTTTACGTGGGTATCCACATGATAATTGTTGCAGCGGATGTTTATGTAGTATCATGGACTATGGACTGGAGGGAAATTTTGTTTTTCGAAGTTTGTAAAGCAGTCGTTCATTCTCAATAATATTTCATTTATCGTACGTGGCAGTTTTGCCAATTAAACGTTCTGTCACCCCGACTTGAGCTTTTCTTCTTGAAGCCTGATGTATTCCTCTATAGTGATATTGGGGTTGTCCATATTTAACCTGTAATAAAATAGCTAGAAAAGAAAATGGTCAAATAGCCTAATACGTCGTATTCAGTTGACTGAATACGTCGTATTTAACAGGAATAAACAATGCAGAAATTTAAGCACTTAAACACGCAATAAATACAAACATAATTAAATAATTAGATTATACTAAACTAAACTAATTAATGGTTAGAAATACTAATAAGAATAAGGTTTAATTAATTCACTCCCCGGCAACGGCGCCAAAAACCTGATGTGCTGTCGTGTAGGGTCAATTATTTGATTATCAAGTTTTAAATTTATATTTAGCCGACAAACCTAAAACAACACTTTAACGAGCAGTGTACCCGGTCAAGATGGAGTTCGCGGTAAGTAGGGTGTCGAACACTAAGAGTGGAACATTAATCCTATATTCTATTAGTATTTTAATTAGTCTATTTACTGGTTAAACCTATGCTATATACGTTGTCTAATGATATGGGGGTTTTCAGCCTGAGAGACTGGCACAGGTTTGGTGGAGACAAATATCAATTCAATAGACAATAAACACAAAAGAAGAAAATTAGAAGATAGAAAAGCGGTACAAGCCAAATGATAGAAAACTGTATTAGCCATATTAAATCCAGTTCAATGTTGGTTTGTTTGTTTTAGTGCAATGATTTACTTATCTCGAAGCGGCATATCATTCTTAAGACTTAGGCGGGACATCATCCTAAGACCTAGACACGATTAATCCTGTCACAATTAACGCATCCGCATAAAGCATCCTTTAGTTTAATTATAATCTATCTTAGGGAATCAAAGCAGTGGTGATCCTGTTAAAACCCTAGCCCAACGGGACTTTACCCACTTATTGTTTGACGGTGTTTTATATACTGGTAGTCCACTATTCAAATCTTTATCAGTTAATTAAGAGCATGATTGCTGAAACATAAACGGGTCACCTACCGGTCCAACTAAGCTCATAATTCAAAGACAAAGACAGAACGTTATTTGTGATCCTATTGGTCCAGTAATATAAAACACGATATGGAGAGCTATCCCGGTATCTAGATTACTTGGTCCGTATCACTAGATCCAGTTGAATGATAGGTCGCATATTCAAACACATAAACAAGTATGAGGTGATAAACATAATTAAACAATCAACGATAAATTAAGAAATCGATTTTAAAACAAACCAAACATTGAACTTTCATTAAGATGGCTAATACCTGAGGGTATTAGCCCACAACCATTGTAATTATACAAGCGTAATCAAACAATGAAAATCGAACGATTAAGAGAGTAAAAATTACACGATGTCTTCTATGGATTCGTGATCAATGCTTGACCTTGATGGCTGATCTTCTCTTCTAAAATTCGTCTTCAATGAGTATGGTATAAAGAATATGATATTGCACACTGAAAACTCATTTTTGAGTCTTCTATTTATAGTGTCTGAAAAAGACTCGATACGCCGTATCTGGCAAGGTCGATACGGCGTATTGGGCTGGATTCCTTAGAGTGCGCGCTACGTTCTCAATCAATCAGTGATATCTTTCCCAATTTACTTTATTTATTGTATCTTCAAATAGTTATCTTCATGGATACGGCATATGTAGACAGAAGGGATACACCGTATTGGGAATTGGTCAAACGCGTTTTCTTGTGAAGTCTTGGCGCGGATACGCCGTATCTCTTTCGTTGGATACGGCGTATTGGTCAGAAATCAACAATCTTCAAATATCTTCGTTTTAGCTCCAAATTATGCGCCTTTTAGCTTGTCTTCACAAAACACTCCTGGATTACTGCATTTATCAACTTTAAAGCAATTAAGTACCAAATAATGCAATAATTATATAAAAGTGGGCAAAACAGACAGGATAAATGATATAATTAATGTGACTGTTATATGATGTCATCAAACTTTGTTAAAAATTTTTCCCCTCCCCCACTTGAATCCTACTTGTCCTCAAGTAGACCTTAGAAAAAGTTTCAGTTTATGAAAATGTATCCCAACCGAAGTTGAGGTTTTTCGTTTAAGCATCTTTTTGTCCTCAATCACCTGTACATAACCAAGTCACCTCATGAAATATTGGAAATGGACAACATCAGATCACTCCCCAACATATCTAGGGTGTGCAACAATTTAGTAGTACGCTTAATTGCCTCGTCGTGATTAGCTTCGTATATAGCTTGGCAAGGGAATAACCATCTCCACCGCTAAAGCTAAGGAAGAACAAGTCAAAAGCTAAATTAGGTTAAGAAGGCTTACAGTTGATCATTCAACAGTCTTTCACCATAAGTACCACTATCCAACATACGGCAGCTGTATCATACTTACATGCACCCCCTGGCTGTAAAACGAACAGAATAGACAATATACAAGCAAATACATCCATGTTCATGTTTAACTAGCGGTAGTAAGAAGAATGATATTGGGTAGGGTGCTTTAACTTTCACAAAAGTCGTCAACCAACAAGGCAGCAGAGATCATGCAAACATTGGTCGTAACGATGCAATAGACATGCATGCTTCGTACAACGTCCTCGTTTGAGTAGACACTAATGTTAGTTGCTTTTTTGTTACTTGGAAAGGGATAGTAAATATGGGTTTAGTAAATTCACAAGCAAATAGATTAAGCCAACAAATAACATGGTACGGTTGTAGTAACTTTCCCCTGGCCGTTCCTGATAAAGACTCGAAATATAGACAGACGCCCCTCGATCACAGAAAAGAAATACAAAGATACTAGTTGGCTGTTCCCATAACGTGTCAACTTCCTCGACATCCCGCTCTTTACATACTTTTAAATAAGTGGTGATATCAGCCACTTTTTACAAGACTTTACATCATTGATTTCTGTAACGTATCAACGAATAGTCAATTCTTCTAAGTAATTTCTTCGGTATAAACTTCTTTTGAAATGACAATTTTTCTTCCTTCTCCTTTTTTTTTCTTTTTTCATTTTTTTGAACAATACATAATAAACATCGGTGTGATTTTACCGTCTTCACTATCATAATTTGTCCGGATAAAATTTTCCTTGTAGCACTTCTTCTTCAGACATAATTCATAATCGCGAAAGTAGCGAAACTTACGAGCTACATATTTTTCCTATTGCATTGTACATGTTCCCGACCATTAGAGAAATAGAAAAATTTCACTTTGACACAGGAAATACAAAACCTCTATACACACGAAATTCAACTAGCAACATGGTAAAATAGGCTTAATCTCACGGTAGGTAAGGTGCCAAAGGTGCTAACGAAACATATAATATGGTTGTCTAGAAAAAGAAAGGAATGGCTCACAGGCTTGTTCTAGGGACTCTTACTCTTGTTTTTCTAGGGGCATCTTACTCTTAAAATGAGACTAAACAAAGAGTTTATATGGGGATTTAACTAACCAGTGTAGTTAGTTAATAAAACAACATATAAAGGCTTTTTGGGTGTAATCCTAGAATTTACCAATTTAAACAAGTTACTCCATCTAAATCCATAGTACTCATTACTGTGATCTCGAATAGATATACCAAGCCAAGTTTTAAAGTCTACAACATCACCGGCACACTCATATTTTTGTAGAATTTAGGTAAACATTTGGAAACGGATAAGGCTTAATCCACACAATATCTAATAAGGGTTATTGTGTGCATGTTATGTAACAAGTAATTTCACAAAAGTATGCTTGAAAAAAATTAAATTTGAGCATAATTTAAGCATTTTTTATGTGAAAAATAAGACAAGTAACATTCTAATTCCCATCCTCCCACTTGAATTATACAACGTCCTCGTTGTATAGATAAAACATTTAAAACAGGAATTAAAAGAATTAGAATGAGAAACTCCCCTGATGTTTTGCTCGGTAGATTCTCCATGTGAGTACATGAGCAAGAATGTGTTGAACTGCCGTCTTGAGATTTCAAGACTCTAACACTTCGTGATTTCTAGGTTTATAAATACTCCACCAACATTATTGATTTCTTTTAGTAAGGTCATGTATTAAGCATAAGAAAACAAGTGCAATTTCTACCTTCGTGTATTCGCTGGTTAGACTCAAAGTAAAAACCTAAAAGTATCAGGAAGTCGATATGCCATATCCATACCCCAGGATACGCCGTATTGATACCTGTATCGAATACGCTGTATTCATTTAACGAATACGCCGTATCGATTGTGCTGAAAATAAGGACTGGATAACGTCTAGAAGGTCAATACGTCGTATCCATGGGGTTTGGATACGCCGTATAGACAGTTTGGGAAGCCAGACTCGATAAGAAAATTGAAAATATATTCCGGGTTGTCTCCCGGCAAGCACTTTTGTTTACAGAAAAGTCTTTAAGTTAGACTTGCCCAAATTTAATCCTATCCTTATAAAACAACTTGGGGTCGAACGGGATGCCAAATGACACATACAAATTCTTGATTAGGAAAATGAATGGCATCCCTTTGGTAAGATAATTCCAAGTCATGATTTTAATATTTAATTCCTTGATAAAAATTTTAGTTTTGAAAAAGTTACTTGATGTATCATGACTTATTTCCAAAAGCTTATTTGACCTTTGTGCATAGGCACCATAATCCGTATTTATTACATTACCCCCCGAAGACTGTATTATATCGATTTTATTATCATCATTGTCCTTATCTGACTTTAGATCATCAGGATAAATTACGTTAAAAGGAAATAGATCATTAAAGTAAATAAGTTTAAAACGTTTTGTTCCTCTTCATCACATTCGAACAATGATGTTTCATCTTTCAAATTAAATTCATCGATATGTTAAGGGTTTAAAATTGGTTCAGTTAATAAATCTGATTTGGACGTTTGAGCATCATTGTAAACAATGGCTGGAAATTCTTTCTCAAAATATTTAAAGTAGTGTAAATCATCAAAATAACTGACCGTAGGCTTGGGTGATGGAAGCAAAGGTATATTGACTTTATCATTATCATTTTCCGAATCCTTTT